>JAKSZP010012175.1:0-95736 GCA_022478985.1 Massospora cicadina | reverse complement strand
AATTCCCAACATCAGTGGCTATATGGAAAGAGGCCATGCGTCTTTTCCGCCAAGAAAACGGACATCCATTCAGCCTGGCAAGGAACATGTTCGCTATAAACATGGACTCTTCTATCCACCCATCTCTCAGGGCGCTAATAGTAGCAATAGCACTATGGACGATACATAAAATGGTACTGGAATCGTTCACAGGAGCAGCGCCAACAATCCAAGAAGCCATTCATCGCTTCCACAGTCATATATTGGAACTTTTTCAAGCATATCTGTTTGGACATATGACCCCCATAACAGAAGGACAATCAACACATGGTTCCCCATATGGCTCCTAAAAGTTGATCCTTTCCTTCACACATGCTGCGTCCAAGAATAAGCCAGCATAATTCCCCTTCCCTACCGTCTTAATCTTGGTGATCCTGGAGGTAACAAGAGGGGCCTTGAACCCTCTAGGGGTCTTTAATTGTCAAATTTCATTGGTTTTCTCACTATATCAGAAGTTCTTATCCCCTGGTCGACCTTCCCCAAATAGGTAAGATCATATAGCTGATAAAATACAACAATTGATAGAAAAGAATATATGGATTCAAACAATGACGCACCCTTAATTGGGATGTCAGCAACCCTCTTGAGAGTACTTGGTACTCCCTAATTGGGAAGTCCATATTAAGTACTATCATGGCAATTATGGTGATCACATACATAGAAATTATTATTCATTAATCTTATTTGCATTAAATTCATAAATGCAATTAAGTTTGTGCCATAAATTCAAATGGTTCACCCAAGTGGTTCCCATAATTGGCCATAAAGTAATAATACCATAGCTATTATTAGCTATGATAATCGGGTATTTCATGCACAATCAGAGCGGTTATGAGGTAAATTTTATTTATCAGATTATGCAGATGAATCGGGAAGGATCAAAGGATCCATCAATGGAAGTAATCTATCAACATTGATGGTTTTCTCAAAGGGTTAATTTTGAGTCAACCATCAAAATCTAGCATTTCCCCCACTTGACTGGAATATAAACCCTGAATTTTCCCAAATTCATCTTCAATGTCTGAAAACAGTTAGTCCTCTGCATCTCACAATTTTGTCACTTCCCTCAAACCTGATAGCAGTGTCAGTTTACTCATCTGAACAGAAACATGCATATGCATCTGTTCTTGGGCTCTCTTCGGCAGCAGAGTTGGGACAGCTTCTTCCTGTGCTGACCGTCATGATGTCAACTCAGCCCAAAACCATCATTGAGGAGGAAGTTATCCCAGTTGTGGATCCTACCCAAGGATCAATAGGGTATAAACTTTGGTCTTGTGCTTCCACAACTGTCTCAGAGGACAACTTTGGGCGCTCTTTCAATCCAAGGGAGCCAAACTTTTCGCTCCAGCTAGTTTATTGGGACGGCGATCTTCTGGCAGAGTTTATCTTCATACTTGGCCATTTCACAATGGCCCAAAACTACAATGTAGTGTTGAGGTCATCCAACTGTTCTCATTGAAGCCAACTACTAAATGAAACTCGGGCCAATTATAATCATCTTTATGACCCTGTTTGTCTTTTGCTGGACAAAGATCCCTCTGTTTGACCTCAAGATTTCATTCAGATCAACAGCTTTGTGGATAAGGTCCTTGACTCCTGGTCCGTGCTGCTTGAAAATAGGGCCAATTTCACTTCCTCTTTGGGTTTGAATACCCATGACACTCAAGATGTTCGTTTTCTTCAGCTGTTCAAGCAGCTTTTGAGGCCCTTCATCAGGATAACGCTGATGAATACCTTCCCAGGATGGCCATAGCTAGCCATCTTATGCACATTCTCCCCGACCAAATACCTTCAGGTCATTTATTGCATGTTCCCCCTCTAATTGAGTGGTGGAAAACCCAGGTGTATCGCGTTAGATTGTCAACCCTGGAGATTTATCAATATTAAACTGATTTCCTATTCAACTGTCTTCTCTTGGGCGCATGTTTCCACCTGATTGCAGGCTCAATTGGGTAACAATTAACGCTTTTGTGCCTCCTCTCCCCATTGTTTTCTGGGAGTTGTCTTCAATGAGTACGCGGCGCATCTGGCTCTATGCCATTACAGCCCTTTTTCTTCTCGCCCAGCAATTAGATTGGGCCAAATTTGTGCATGAAGATGAAGGATCAGGTTCCAAGTCGCCTCCCCCCTCAAAGTGGAGGAATAAAATTCGTTTTAGTTTATTAAAATATATAATTTTCTTAATTACTTAAAATATAAATCCTTATTCTTTTTTACTATTTATATATATGATAGTTTTTAAGATTTCTTTTACTATTATCATATATATATAAATTTTCTTATTGTTATTATTTTTTTATCATAACTATTATATTCAATTATTTGTATATACTTATGTTTAAATTCTTATCTTCTAAACGGGCTGCTTTGGCCCAGGTGGTAATCATATAGACGTCATCAGTCACAATGTGGTGTAAGCTATCTTTGACCACTTTGTCAGCCAAGCAAAGCTTACCAGGGTCAGGTGGAATTTGCATTAAGGCATTGGTGGAGGTAGAGCATTCCGCCTCTACTCCACCTGTTCTTTTCCCACCTGCTCTTCATTGTTAACCTTTAAGGCCACATTAACCCCAGGTTTCTTATCAGGCCATCTGTAGCATTGGCTAGAATAATGTCCTTTTCAGCCACAATTATGACAGGTAATTGACCCTGTTTGCTGATCATTTTTTGGATCTATGGGCCGATTGTTTTTTCCAATTTCATTCAAATTTGTACTTTTTGGGCCCAAAAATCAAAATTTTGATTGCTCTTTGGGCCTATTAGGGGCGTCAAAGCTACTTGCACATTCTTTCAGATAATCCATAAGTTCTAACGCTCCACTGGGCCGATTAAAGGCTGGGATCATGACATGCTGCAAGTCTCTGTATGGCTTGACAGCATGCTGCATTGCAATCTTCACATCAAATTCATCTATGGCACCTGAACCAAGTAAGACCTGAGCCTCATGGAAAAATTTATCCACAAAGTCCCAGATAGACTCATTCCACTGATTTTTAATATTGAGTAAGTCTGTCTTCCTGGCTGATAGTTTATCAGGGCCTCCAAATAGTCTTACGATGGCCTTTTTTGCATCTGAATAGGACCAATTGTCACCCAAATAGGGCATAACAAGATTGACACTATGTGAGTCCAGACAAATAATGGAAGCTGTAGACTTTGCATGATCTGATCCTCCTTGCATAGCCTTTTCAAACAATTTTATTAGCAAATGGACATTTCCTTCTTTGTCAAATTTTGGCAAATTCAAGGGTTTGAAGTCATCATGCCCAGAATCGGCCAGAGGAGTTACGCTTCATCTAGAGTTCAAACATCTGGGGGAATCTTCAGTCAGATTTGAAGTTTGTTCATGATGAGTGTCATCTGGAGTTGGGATGGAAGCGAGAATTTTTGGCATTGAGCGAACATCTGAAATATCTGTTTTATTATCTGTCTCAACTCCGGAGGATTCTGCTTCATGAAATTGCTCCAAACTTCTCAATTAAGACTCCTGAATTTGGGCCTTATTTAATTTCTTCAGTTGTGTTCTGCCCAAATATTTAGAGGTTTTACTGCTCTCCCCCTTGAGGACTAGTCAAACAGTTGCAACTTTTCTCCTTTAGGTCTTTGAATTCTTTTTTAAGGTCTTCAAATTCTTTCTAGATAATTTGAGAAGCCATTATATGCTTCACATTTGTGGTCAGATTGGCAATGCGGTCATTAGTTACTGATAGCTGTGTTTGAAGATCTTGTTTTTCTTTAGTAAGTTCAACATTCTTTGCTTGCAAGGATCATATTGTTGACCAGAGTTTCATAAATTCTTCCTGAATTTGCTCAAATTTTTCCTCATTATTCAGCTCTACTGACATGGCAGCCAGATCTTAGATGCTTTTTTGCAATATCCCAACTCAGTTTGTACATATTCATCAAGTTTTACATACATGTTTTTCAATTCCAAGTGGCTTCTCTGAGCAAATGTGGAAATCTTCGGTAAAACATTTGGTCTGAGATGACAAGAATTCAGAGTAATTCTCCAATTTCTTGACAGCATTTACTTATATTATTGACCCACACACTGGTCAGTCCATGTAAAGAGAGGACCTCAGCTGCAATTTTCAGAACTTTTTCAATAAGTTGATCTTTCAATGTGTTCACTTTTCTGTGGGTATCATTCACCTGTTCCATATTATTTATGATAGCCTTTCTAACTTCATTAAAGCTGGAATTCAGCTATTCAGTAAGCCTGATTGGGAAGGTCACTCATCCTCTTGTATTCTGTAAATTTTCGCAAGCTCTAGATTCTTTTGAGCCAGAATCCTTTGGGTGTGCTTGATTGAGGGCTGTACAAAGCTAACCAAAAACTCCTTGGTTGCTTGTGTACAGTTGAGGCGTTTGGCCAAGGTTTCCATGGTCGCCTCTCAGTACCGCATATACTTCTCCATCTTGAAGGCCTGATCCTTCAAGTAGTAGAACAGCCCAAAAGATGGGTCCATTTTTTATGTACCAATTCTATACCCATGAAATAGGGTCTCCATCATCTCCTTCACACTATCAGAGGTAAACTTGATAGGGCCATTTGTGTCCACATGCCCTCCTCCCGCCGTGATTAGATCCAAGGAATATGAAGTGCTCTCCTTGGTATTCTGGCGTGCAGTGTTAAAGTACTCAGTTATTTCTATGTCACTGGTTTCCATGTCATTTTTGTCGTAACTCCTGGAAGCTCCTGCCTGGTATTCAGAAGAATTACTCATATTGAAGTGTAACTTGGTTTTTAGTGAGCACCACTTGTGAGTTTTTGAGGATTAGCTCACTTATTAGATGTATTCCTGTTTTGATAGTCAGGAAGAGTTTCAGCCAATAAATCCTAAATCATGCTATGTGTCTTATGGTATTTCCTAACTGTTCAGAAGCTCACAAAGCTAAACAACAATATCTGACTCTCTTGGTCTCTTCTATGGTAATTTTCCCTCTCTAATAGGGAACTCTCCAGACACAGGTAACAAAGACAAGCTCCCATGAATGCTTGTCTACACTCTTAATATGAAGATTGAATTAAGATAAGAAGATATGAGACGAAAATATGAAGATATGGAAAGATGATTTTATTTTAGGGCCAGGCGCCAGTATTTTATACCACTAGTACATCTCCTGGCCATACTCAACTATTAGATGAGTAAATTAAAGCCATGCCAATCCGCTATGGATTATGGCAGTGGTTATTAAAATATCTCTTAAGTTAATTTGGCCCTTGAATTAACTTAATTACAATTGTTTCAGCCCAATTGAAGGCATTACTACTCTCATAATTGGGAAGATTTTAGGCATAATATTAGCACCTCAGCAGTGTATATTTGTTTTTCATTCAGCCTGAAAATGTTTCATCATATAGCTGACAAAATACTCAAGTGTGGGAAAAGAATATATAGAATTTGAATAATGATGCACCCCTAATTGGGACATTGGCAGGCCTCTCGATAGTATTAGGTACTCCCTATTCGGGCCATCCATGTGCAAGTACTATCGTTTCATCATACAGCTGATGAAATACAACAATTGATGGAAAAGAATATATAGATTCAATTAATGATGCACCCTTAATTGGGGCGTTGTCAACCCTATTAATAGTACTTGGTACTTCCTGATTGGGAAGTCCATATCAAGTACTATCATGCCAATATGGTGATCACATACATAGAAATAATTATTCATTAATCTTATTTGCATTAAATTCATAAATGCATTTAAGTTTGTGCCGTGGATTCACTTGGTTCACCCAAGTGGTTCTCATAATTGGCCATAAAGTAATAATATCATAGCTATTATTAGCTACGATAATTTGGTATCTCAGACACAATCAGAGCGGTTATGAGGTGAATCTGATTTATCAGATTATGCAGATGAATTGGGAAGGATCAAAGGATCCATCAATGGGAGTAATCTATCAGCATTGATGGCTTTTTCAAAGGGTATTTTAAGTCAACCATCAAAATCTAACAGATGGTGATGATTGTGAGAGTTTATGGTCAACTTATCAGGGCTTGATTCAGAGTCAAGTATTTTGACTTTCTCATCATCTCAAATTTTAGCAAAACCCCCCTCAAGATCTTATTGGAAAAGGGTATAGGGCCATATAAACCATCCATGTACTCAGTTCACCACTGTCACCTTATTGATGTTGGCAATGGAAAACTCAGAGTTCACCTTATAAATGATCTTGTAAGGTCTGGACCAAAGAACGTTGAGCTTTAATGTTGATCTGTGGGTCATTGGTGATGAGAGAGAACTAGGTCACCTAATTAAAAATTGGGTAAGGGGGTCAGCCAAAATAGTTTCAGGGTTCTCCCTTTCTATGGTGATGACAATTTCTTGTGTTTCTAGATCATAAAGCTGGGAAATTTTATTGGGTAAGGGCATTATGGTCAGTTCATAGTTTCAGGCATGGAGATTTCAAGTAGGGGCTGAATGCTACTTGGTAATTAAGGAGCACGCTCATATAAAGCTTCAAATGGGGACATCTTGATAATTTGAGGTAGCTTATTTGGTAAGCAAGCAAGGCGCTGGATAGGTAATGGTTCCAACAAGTTAAGTCATAAGTGGTTATTTTCTGCAAAATAGAGATAAAGGTTCCACTAGCGCGTTTTAACGCCCCAAGGGCTGAGGGATTTATACAGGCGGTGAAACTTTAGTTAGTTATGAAAAGTTAAGATGATTCTTGGACTACCTGCGAGGTAAAATTTAGCACACTGTACAAAAGTAAAGTTTGTGGCCATCCATGCTGGGCGAAAATGAATCAAATAAGAAATAGTGCTGTGGCTTTCATGGTGGCAGCAAGAATGGAAATTTCTTCAACCCATTTATTCAAATGTCCATAGCTAATAGGATATATTTTTATGGGCATGTTCCCAGTGAGCAGAGGACCACCACATTGATGCTGACAACATTGAAGGTGCTTAATGGAGCCACAATTGAATATCAGTACTGTGGACTATCTCAGTCAAGGGATCAATAAGACACACAAGCCTCTAGAAACTTCCTGGATGGTTGAGGTTATCCAATTCCAATAGCACTGTTTCTGCAGCCATTCATGAGTTTTTTTGTGTCACATGGTCATGTGTCCTTCAAGAAGATATTGTTTCAGGAATAAGGGAGGATATAATGGAGTTATTTATTAGTTTTTCATATATAGCATTCCCTCTTTAAGCTTTTCTTTCCCATTATGATAACATTAGTTACCATGATTATATTTGAACAGCAATTTTTGATAAACATGAGAGGTGGGCGATTTCAAAAATCCCAATTAAACTGGGCAAAAGATGTATCAGGGAGAGGACAAAATGGTGCGCCAAAGGGCAAAGACGTCCTTGAGGGGGATTGGAGACCAATGCCACCAAGAAACCACAAACTCAGACACCATCTGGGTTTTTGGAATTCACCACGAAACAAAATTTGTATATGGAAACTCAATATGTCCAACCCTTAACAAAGGTAGAGCACAGGCTCCAACTTTTCCTAGAGGTTGATTCTCCAACTCTGTGGTAGAAAGTGGTTGATGCACAGGTGTCAGGACTTCGCTAAATTCTCTTGTCCCCAGAGATTCTATTCCATCAATCACACAGCTTCATCAGAAGGAGAGCTTAATTTATCTCAATCTATCAACATTAATAAGAGCAATCAGCCTCATCCTGATCAATTGTTGAAGATTTAATCGCACAGTGATGAATTATCACTGATAGATTATAAACAAAAAAACCCTATAAATATCATATCCTTTCAATAATAAAGAATTAAATTTATTTTATAACTTGTTTTTACTTTATTTATCGCTTTTTGGAGAATCCACTTAAAGTACTTTGAGAGAAATCCTGCCCCAAAGGAAGTGCAATCAAAAACTTCCAGACTTTTTCTCACAACAGGGGCGCTCTGAGATACGCACTGTGAACATGTCTGCCATCATTATAGATTCTCAATTTTCGCCTGAAGAAGCTCAAGACCATGAGCAAGGCAGTAATCTATGATGAGTCCATTCATCTAGAACTGAAATCCCAAGTGTACCATCCACTTAGGAATTCTTTGCCAATTTGGAGTTTTATAATCCTAATATAAGTTTTACCGTGAATTTTCAAATTCCTCCTGAGGTTTTACAAAATATTATTAATCAAATGCTTGAGGGAACCTTAATTCCTGGAATCCATTCCACCTGATCTCATTCTAATGCTGTACCCTCTATCTTGAAAGAAGTGTTGAAAACCTCCCAAATGCCAGGAATTAGCACTGAGCAATACTTATATCAGCTAGTACACCCTAACCTATACCATATATTACTGGTTGTGGGAATGCATCATCAAGGGATGCTCAATTTACTAGAAGGACTTCAGTCTTTGAATAATTATGTTACAAAGTTTTTAAATCTGCCTCTTAATTTAGCAGAGATAATCGAGTTGCCATCATAATTAATTGGACCTTTTTAAATGAAGTACATCAACAGCTTATTCAGCTTGAACATGGGATGTCCAGCTTTGTTGAATTACAGTTTCCACAATGAGTCCGGGAAATTCAGCAATAATGGAAAGTGGGATTCTTTCAACTTTCTGAGTACAGTCAATCAATGGAAGAAGAAATCAGAAATTGTCTTTCTCAATTGGAGCAATTGTACTCGGGAATTCAATCCTGAGTCATTGAAGTAGAGAAAACTTCTGGTGCTATGGGTCCTATGGGGGTTGAAGGACTTGTGGTCCACCTGGGGACGTAGGTCCATGTGGACCCCCTGGTGTTGATGGCCCAAGGACCCCCCAGTGTTGAAGGGCCCCACAGACTGCCAGGTGAGGATGGGCCTCAGGTGCCCCCAGGAGCTGATGGGCATTCAGGATCTCTTCACAAGTTGACTCCCTATTGAGCATGATGGATTGCTTACGTGACCAATTTTACAAAGTGGCCAAAGAATATAACTTAACCCCAGAAGGGGTAACGATTGATCCCCCCTCCTGTCACTTCAGTCTCTTCTGATGAACTGAGTAATCTGGGTAAATTGGCGAAGAACACCGATATCCTGTTTCAGGCCTATGAATCAAAAGGCAAGATGCTCCAAGTTAAAATTAAAACATTGGAACTTAAGTACAATGCTCATCAGAAGAAAATTTATGAACTATCTCGTTGGTTTGATGAAAAAGTGGGGCATGTTTAAGAGAATCAACAGATTGACGAAATTTGTACTGAGACTGTCAGCCCCTATCCTCCATTTTCTTCACAGGTTTTTGATACCAACTCTTATGTTTCTACCCAATCTGAACATCCTGAGGTACATGTTTTGATGCCCATTGCTCCAATGAGTTTCAAACCAGTACTTAAAGACAAGTATCTCCTGAATAAGGCAGCTTTTTCTCTTTCCTTTATCTATATGAGAAGGCTCTGAGTGAGGCCACAGATCATCATAAAACGAATTAATTGCATAATTGTCTCAATTGATTGGCCCAGGATATCTTGGTACCCCACTTTATGACTTGCACTACTTGGTCGCAGGTCAAAGAGACATTAATCAAAGAATTTGGAAGTGAGCAAACCTTATCCTCTCAAAAACAGGCTTTTATGGGTATAAATCCCCTCCAGAATGAATCAATCAAAGATTTTGCTCATCGGTTCTATTGGGAAGCTCAAACTTTGGTGGCCTGTGGTCAGTTAAATTTGGATGATGTGATTACTGCCATTATGTCTGCTTTTACTTCCAGGACTCAGTTGCAAGTATAACTTCTTAGCGTAAAGAAGAATTTCAGAAGTATATTAGACAACAAGGAGGCCTTGTTAGAATTGCCTCCTCAATTTTGGAGAAACCAAGTTTATGATTCTCCAAGACCTAGTCACCCTAGAGTTTACGCTGTGCCTGAGAATACTAAAGTGATTCAGTGTAACTACTATCACCGATATTTCCATATATAGGACCGTTGTTTCAAGAAAGAAATGGGTGAGAAGAAGAAAAGGGATAAACCCAATAAGATTCTTCACCTTGATAATTATATGTTTGTGCAACAAGAACATCAAAACCCTGTTGAGTATAATAAAATTAAACATTCTTCTTATTCCTTGCCCTCATTGTTGGCGTTATCCTCTCAGTTTGGAAGCACCATCACCCATATTGATTTCCTAGTGAATCAAGTCAATGCCAAAGCTATCATTGATATGAGATATCCGGTGAATGTTGTCTCATCAAAATTTATCAAGTGGATCAAGTTAACGCCCAATATATCCAATTTTAAAGAATATGACACTGCGGGACCTCATAATACTCAGTCAATTGGAGCTTTTTCATCTTTCCCACTAAAAATTGGAAATCTAACTTTTACCATCCCTGCAATTGTCCTTGATAACTTTAGTTATGACCTAATATTGGGGCCTCAATTTTTGCGGGAATTCAATGGAATTATCAAGTTACCCTGATACATCGCTATCTCTCTTGGGGTATAGAATTACCTTACTTTTGTCCTAAAATGCCCATGCACGACATCAGTTATGTCTGTTGGAGGGTCTAAAAGGTCTTATTTTATTAAATACCATGTTGGTGACCCTTGGCTAAAATTACCCCTACCTTGGGAGATATTGAAGTGGGGATGCCTATTTTCGCCCCCAACTATCTAATCATTCCGCCAAAATTGCAGGTAATTGTTAATACTTATTCACTTTTTTTGATTCACAAAGGACATTTATTATAAGTCCAGGGCATTTTCATCCCTTTGGTTAAAAAAATCTTGTCATGTCCTGTTATATTGGGTTACGCTTATTTAGGATTTTATCTGTTTTATTGGCAAACCTTACCAATGAGTTGAAGATTTTGGATAAACAGCACCCCATTGCTTATGTCAAGTTATTATCCTTATCTCGGATTTATGATGTTAAATCTTTTGGGTGCCTACAAGAATTTGGGTTGGGAAGTGATCAGGAAATCCTTACTGTGGGGCCTGCTATTGGAAAGTACCTCACTAATGACTAAGAGAAACAAGTTCTTCAGTACTTGGAAAAATACTCCAACATTTTTGCTAAGCATACTTATGACTTTGGTAAGATGAAAGGAGTAATGCATTCCGTTAAAACTGGTGATCAACTTCCTGTTTGTGCCAAGCCCTATTGTAAGTCTAAATGGAAAAAGTATAAATTACCAAAGAATTCATCAATTATTGTAGGCTAGACTATTAAACCCTCCAATAGTCTTTGGGCTTCTCCGTTGCTGTTGATAAGAAGAAGGATAGTTCTCACTGAGTGATTAAAAATTTCTGTAGACTGAATGCTACTACTCGACAAAACATTTATCCTTTACCTAGGATTGATGATTCCCTTAGGTTGTTGGCTGGATCAACTTATTTTTTGGCCATGGACTTAGCCAGTGGATACTGGCAAATCGAGTTATCCCCAGCTGACTGGGCTAAGTTTGCCCTCATATCCAGTGAAGGTTTATTTGAACCAACTTGGATGCCTCGAGGGTTGAGCAACGCCCCAGCCACTTTCCAAAGGGCTATGGATGGTATGTTACGGTACCTAAAGCTTACTTGTGTTCTGGTATATCTTGATGATATTACCATATTTTCCAAAACCTTTACTGAACATTTGAGCCATCTAAAAGGTTTTTTCAGGATAATTTGAAGCTCCTCCTTAAAGCTCAAATCCTCTAAATGTTCATTTTTCCAAAATGAAATGGGGTTTTTAGAACATTAAGTATCAGCCAAAGGAACTTGATCCCTCGCAGATAAAGTTCAGCTATCCATCAAAGGCCTCCTCCTTCCTCTCTGCAGGATATTCAAGTCTTTCTCGGTATGGTTAGGTATTATCAGCAAAGGTATACCCAAATTTGCTGATATAGCTGAACCATTTTTCCATCTGTTACAAAAAGGAGAACCTTTGAGTGGAGTTCAGCTCAAGAACAGTCATTCAATTCTTTTGGGAACTGCCTTGACTAAGGCACCTGTTTTAGTTCATCCTCGCTTTGATAAGCCTTTTTTTATTACATACTGATGCAAGCAATGTCACTATTGGGGCTATCTTATCCCAGTATGATGAGAAGCAGAAGGACCATCCCATCGCGTTTTATAGCAAAACTTTGTCCAAAGCTGAACGAAATTATAGTATAACTGAGTGGGACTGTTTGGCCATAATTCTAGCAATCAAGCACTTCCATCCCCTCTTATATGGTAACCATTTTACTGTTATTACCGACCATTCTTCTTTAAGATGGCTGCAGAATATGATGTATCCTGACGGGAGATTGGCTCATTAGGCTTTAAGATTGCAAAATTACGATTTTTCCATTGTTAATCGTTCAGGTGCTCAACATCAGAATGCTAATGGTTTTATCTCAACTGCCTATTATGACTTTGGAAGTAGAGAATGAAGAACGCTTATATAGCCTCATTGGGCGGCCTGAGTTGTGGGATTGAGAGTCTGAGAAGATTGAGCCTATTTAAAATCTATAACTAAAGATACTATGATTTGGGAGGGAGCTTTATATAAGAAGATCAAAACCAAGTGGTTACCCTTTTAAACCCAAACTCAAGATTTCAGGCTGTTATGGAATGACATGAGCAAGTAGGCCACAGTGGGTTGAAGAAAACTCAAGAATGATTGAAAACCTGATATTATTGGGATAACATGACTAAATTCATCTGAGAGACCCTTGACTCATGTCATATTTGTAAAAGTCATGTAAATTACCAACCTAACTTATCAACATCAAGTTATCCCCCGACTAAAGCATTTGAAGTGGTAAGAATTGATGTGGTAGGTCCTTTTCCTCAGGGATTACATGGCCATCAGTATATTACTATGGCTTTTGACCATTTGATTAAATGGGTTGAGCCATTTCTATTGCCACTCCCTCAGCTAAAACTACAGCGCTATTCTTATACTAACACATAATCTCACAACAAGGATGTCCCAAGGTCCTTATGTCAGATAATGAGACTAACTTTACCTTGCAACTTGTACATGAATTATCTAAATTATTCAACACTGCTCAACGATTTGTTGTTCCATACAATCCCTCCACAAATGAGACCATCAAATGAGTCAGTGGAACTCTGGTTTCAATTTTAGAAAAGATGGCTTCTACTGATCCATCTTGGTGAAATTTAAATGCCTAGTGCCTTATTAGCATATTGGATAGGATATCATCAAATTATCAAGATGTCACCTTTCAAGTGCCTATATGGGCGAAACCCCTCAGTCCCTTCTAGTGTCCAAGTTATACTTTAAGAAAGCATACCAGAAAACTCTGATCTAATTTGAGAAATTTGGTAGATGAGATTATTTGTCTTCAAGCTCAAGTTTTGAAATTTATTGAAGTAACCACTCAAAGAGAGACTCAAAGAGTCAATCAACATAAGCCCGCCTTACTTGAATACCAAAATTGAAGATTATGTCATGTATTACCACTCTCAGCCTGGTGGATGAACTGAAAAGTTAAGAACCAACTGGTTTGGTCTTTATAGAGTTATATTAAGAAAAGGACTAGAGTATTTGATTGTTCATGTTGATACCGGCATAGTAATCAATTGTATTCACCCTAGGTTTCTAAGAATTCATCCTCCTCTGCAATCAAATCTTGAGGTGGGAAATGTCCAGATTTCGCCAAATTCTCTTATCCCTGGAGATTCTACTTCATCAATTCCACCAGCTTCATTAGAAGGAGAGCTTAATTTTATCTCAATCTATCAACGTTAATAAGAATGCTTAGCCTCATCTTAAATTTATTGCAGGGAAGGCCGACCATGGGACGGACACTTCCGAATATGACTCAGACGAGACAAAACTCATTACCAGGTGAGGCACCCCAGAGAAGCGATGCTATCTCTTGTTGCCAGCGGGAACGCCACTTATGGGGAGGGGGAGGGAACGTGTGTAGGGGGCGTAGCCACTATTGAGCACGTGTGGAGGAAGGGGTCTGATTTGATGAACCAGACTGGGAACCAGGAGGAGACCAGCTGCCGGCGACGTGGTGGAAGATATCCAAACATCCACGCTTGAAAGTGATCCACCAAATGAGACCGGAATCTGTGGACAGCTTCAGGGAGGGTGGGGATGGATCCGGCGATGGCATCCAAGACAATCGTGTGGATAGTCCACATGGCGATTGCAACCACCAGAGCACGAAGGGAGGGTGGGAGGGGGAGGCCATTGATGAAGCAAACATATCTCTTGACAGACTGAAGGGATGTTTGATCCTGGCCTAGCAGACGTTGGACTTCGCGCCATATTACTTTAGAGGTGGGACACTTCTCCAGGCGGTGAAACAGCGTTCCATACTGGCCACACACAACACAGGATGAGTGTAAAGCATTAGAGCGCTCAGCTGTACGATACACCCGCCTCAGGCAGCGCCACACATGGGAACGGACTTGAGGCAGCAACAGAGGATGGTGTGCATATTTCCAGATAGTCTTTTGGGTCTCAGTGGAATAAGGGATGTCCATCATGTCCAGGTAGTCCACCCTGGATAGGACTTGGGGTCGAATGGGGATCACGCCATCACGGATGGGTAGCCCCTGTACCTCTTGTGTGAACTGAGGAGAGGGGCGGCCTCTTTGGGTTGTATGTCCACTAATACGAATTCTCCACTCTGCGCTTCGCATGGAGAGTAGGATTCGTTTGTAGTGGGTTTTTGTCCCGTGAGGACCTGTGGCTGATGTGTGTGATGCCAGGTATTTCATCAGGGAGTGGGGGTTTGATGGGTTGTTGAGGCCCAAGGCTCGGGAGAAGTTGGAGCGGGCCACGCGGGACCAGTGTTGGGATGGGAGTGTAGGAGCAGTGATGGCCGCAATTCAGGTGCCTAGGATCTTGGCGGCATGGGCTTTGAAGTCAAGTAGGCCCATGCCTCCATGATGATGAGGGCCAAACATGACCTCAAGTCGTACTGGTGGAGGGCGGCCTGACCAAAGCCAACCTTGTAGCAAAGCATACAGGGATTTGAAGAAGCTTGGGGAGAAGGGGATGGCGTGGGCTCCAAACCAGACTTTGGATAGGAGCATAGAGTTGGCAAGAACAACCCTGCCAGTGAGGGTAGTAGGGTGGGCTCTGAGAGAGGCGATTCGCTTCGTCACGTTGTCCAGTATATGGCACTCCATTACTGCTGACACGTATCCTCCTGCCTCCAACCACACGCCCAGATGGCGTACCAGTCCTATGGTAGGTCACGGCACAAAGGGGAGCACCAGTGGAGCGGTGTGTTTTGAGTTAGTAAGGCATGGACTTGGGCGAGCAGCTGGGCTGGGTTGGGAACTACTTGCTGGGGCCCAGCAGTTCTGAAACCGACCAAGGAGGATGATTTCGGTTTTGGAGGCGTTCAGTGCCGCGTTGCTTACCCGGGAATATTCCTGGATGAGGGCTTCAAGCGCGCGTGCATCTTTATTATTAGACACCCCCACCACGCAATCATCTGCAAATGCCATCATCTTGACTGGGGTTTGGCCTGGCACATGGACCCCAGTGAGTTGGGCATTCACATTTCGCAGTAGTGGGTCAAGGCTGAAGTTGTATAAGAGTGGGCTCAGGGGGTCCCCTTGTCGCAGGCCCCTTTAAGGATGGACTACATCTGTTAGGAAACCTGGGCCGCGCACAGCCATTGTTGCAGATTCCGTGAGCAGCATCACCCAGTTAATGAAGCGGGGAGGTAGGCGGAATTGTTGGAGGCAGGCCCTAAGGTATTCCCAGTTTACTCTATCATAGGCCTTTTTTTTTTAGTACTAGATGGTCCCAACCCAAGGGGGGGGCTATCATAGGCCTTTTGTTGGTCCAAGAATACAAGTGCCCCAGAGGCTGTGGATTGACACACATTAGCCACAGAGTGCACATTATCCCAAATCAACCTTCTGGGGATGAAACTGAATTGTTCTGGAGAGATGGTGGCAGATGCTACAGTCCCTAAACGGTTAGCCATGATTTTTGTTAAAATTTTGGTGTCTGTGTTTGTTAGAGAAATGGGGCGCCAGTTGGCTAAGTCTAGCCTATCCCCTTTCTTGAAGAGTGTGACTGTAAAAGCCTCATGTCCTCCTGGTAGGAGGCGCGTTTCCAACAGGCTTTGGTTGAGTGAGGCTAGCAGCAATGGGGATATGTATTTAAAATATTTTTTGTAGAACTCATATGAATGCCATCAGGGCCTGGGCATTTTCAGTTTGGCGCACCGCGAATGGCAGTCCATAATTCGTTCGGAGTAATTAAATTCATTATTTCCGGGTATCAGAAAATGGTGCGAATATGAGCTCTGTCGAGAAATTCCGCCATTTCGGCCAGCTGAATTGGTTTGGCTCGGTATAACTCGGAGTAATATTTTTGCATTTCGATTGCCACTTCAGCCAGTGTGTCCACAATAGAATTATCCGATCTTCACACCTGTGTGCAGGCCATGCTCTGGCATGGTGCAAAAATTTTTTTGAAGAAGTATGCGGTGCACTTGTCACTTTTAGTGATGTGTGTGGCCCTGTATTGGACACAAACCCGATGTTTGTGTTGCCTTTCAAGTGCGTTGAGGTGTGCTGCTGCCTCCGCCCACTTCTGGCCCCATGCAGGGCTATATCCTGAGGCTGGAATGTTGGACTCCAAGTGGGCCAATTCTGCCAGTGCACATGATATAACTGCTGATGTGGCTCGTGAGCATCTGGATGAGAGATGGCGATAGTGGTGGATGGTGTCTTTTTTGAAAGTTGCCCATGTGGAAATGGGGTCCACGCAAAACGGTGCAACAAACGATTTTGCCAAAGTTGCCTCTTCCACCCATGTGGAAAATCCTAGCGACGCAAGCTCTGGGGGGCGGATTTTGCACCAATGTGGGGCCTTTACAACTGAGATGGGTAAGTGGTATGTTATCAAGACCAGTCGGTGGTTGGAGAATTCCATTTTCATTGTTTTGAAGTGGGAGATGTGGGGTTGGAATTTTGCCGGCACTAGAATAAGGTCAATGCGGGTCATGGACCTTAATTGGCCGTTGTGGATGTGGGGACACCTCATGTTTTTGAGCAGTGGGGCATGTCGCGGCAGCGCATCCATTAACCCAAGGGTGGCTTTTAGAACGCGTAGTTCTACATGACCCTGTGGGGCGTGGGGTGAGAGTGGCCACCGGTCCATTGGTGAGGTTAGCCAACAGTTCATGTCACCGATTAGGAAAGAATTGGGGGGTAGCGGGAGGGATTTGACTGACGAGAAAAATTCCTGACGCTCTTGTGCACCGTTTGGGGCATAAATGTTGACAATTGTGTGTGCAACATCGGCCCAAGAGAAGGTGATGACGAGCACTCGGTCATTTAAGAATGTTTCTGAAGATGTAAATTTGAAAAAATTGTTTTTCTGAATTAGCACCCCACAGTGCTTCGACCAAAAAGATAGGGATGGTAGGAGCATTGTTTTCCAAGCATCCTCGGAACCTCGTGGACAGTGGGTTTCCTGGATGGCCAGGATATCCATGGGTAAATTATTTTGTAAAAAACTCAGTTTCCTAGCCCGGGATGGGGAGGCCTTGAGTCCGGCGATATTCAACGTCCCTAGAGTGAAGGTTTCCCCCATCGCACCTTAGGTGCGAGGGGTGGGCCCCCTGGCCCACCAGCCTCTTCCAGGTCCCCATGGGCTTTCACAGCAGTGTGGGTATTAGCAGCAACGCTATTGGGGTTTTTGTTAATTTTTGCAGAAAGAGTCGCATTGGCTTTGGCCTTCACTTTTTGTTTTCCCGACGTCGGACAAATTTTTTGCGGTGCGGATAAGTTCAGTGCACCGTCGAGTGGGGCAAAAAAAATTTTTTCAGTTGGGATAGGTTCCAAGTCAGTTTCAACTGAGGCTTGGGTGCAGCAATTGGGTGAGATCAAATCTCCCATCGGATCCTTGGATTGAGTGGCCCATTCAGCTTGGGCCTCCCAATCTGATTGGGTGATGGATTCCTGAGTTGCTTCCGCCACGAAGGTCTCCATGTCCTCCTGGTGTTGTGAGTGTGGGATGGTGGTGGTGACCTTGGCCGCTTCCTTGGCTGCAGTCCTATGGGCCTGCTTGGCCTTCTTCCACTCCTGTGGGGAGATGGGCTTTACCAATAGGTAGCAGCCTTGTGCTCCCCACGGGAAAGCCTCTTTGGTGCTTGCGGTTGGTTCATAGTGCGCCTCTCCGCTGGCCATGGCCGCCGAGGGGTGCTCTTGGAATGTAACGCCCTCTTTAATGGGGCACGCGTGTGCCTTATGGCTGAACGCATCACAGTGGGTGCAAATGGGGGGCGCGCTGTCCACGGTTACCCAGAATGGGTGGGTGGTGTGCCCTGCAATGTCAATAAAGGTGGAGTGCGGGATCTGGGTTAGGTCCTTCGTGATCTCCTCAGATGGGGTCAGAACTGCGATGGCTTTGCCAGTGCACAGGTGTGGCATCAGCGTGAAACGTTGCATTTCGAAAGATTGTATTTTGCCATATATGGCGAGACCATCTTTCAGGTGTTGCTCCAAAATGTCACGTTTTACCTTAGTAGGCAAAAAGTCAAACGTGAGGAAAATTTGGTTTGATTTTGTCCATCTGGTGCATTTAGTTTCGACGACCCATTGCCCTTCAGGGAGGTCGACCACTACGCGCACCACTGCAGCCTCGTCTGCTGCTATTTTGCTTTCAAAACCTAGGTCCAGCCAACTGCGCGACATGGAGTGAGGTGCAACGTACACCGCGGTCAGGAAAATTTTGTGTACATCTTCACAAAATTTTTCCCATAGGGCCATGTTTTGGATGTCCAGATACACACGGACTCCAAATTCCACCGACGAAAGTGGCTGGGAATGTGGCGTATTTATGTACTGGTTGCATCGTGCTTGCCACGCGAGTATCTCTGGGGAAATTGTGACCGCCAGTTTTTTTAAATTTTTTTCTATTCTGCCGGATTCTCTGGGGCGTTTTTGAATGTTAGAGGCCGCGGGCCTTCTGCCTGCTCCTCTTGCTTTGCTTGCCCAACTGCTCCCAGACATGGGCGCAGACTAATCCCTCTATGAGATTATCAAACTAAATTAAGTCTTGAATTGAATGGGTTGCAAAAGTGTTTGCAACGAGAAAGAAAAGTTTGCTTAGCCTCATCTTAATCAATTGTTTGAGGGTTTGATCACACAGCAAATAATTAGCACTGATAGATTACAAACAAAAAAAACCTACAAATATCCCATCCTTTCAATAATAAAGATTTAGGTCGATTTATAACCTGTTTTTACTTTAATTTATCACTTTTTAGAGAATCCACTTAAAGTATCTTTTAGAGAAAACCTGCCCCATAGGAAGTGTAATTCAAAACTTCCAGAACAAGCCTCCCTTTCCCCCCACACAGTATATGTTACCACCCATACCATTCACTAAGGCTGGATCAATATGGGCTTTAGAAATGAAGAAGATGTAGACATCGCTGCAAAAGTCTGCATCAAAATTGCCCCCCAAGGGCAAATGAATTGTGCATACCGCGCACACCAAATGGAACAAAGCAATCACTTTGTTCATCTCCTTTGACTCACTCCCTACCAAACTTCCCTGAAAGGTAATTGAGGAGGAGCTCTGACTTGGACTTTCCATCTACAGAACAATTAAACAACTCAAACTACAGCAGTTTCACCTGATGCCAAACCTGTGCACAGGAAAGATAATCTTTGTGATCAACCCAATCCCCAAGGTGGCCATGGACCTCACAAAAATCCCATGCACAGTGGTGTTGAACCTCTTGGATAGGGGAGTTTCAAAGTTATTCTGCGTCACACTGGAACGTGCACCGCCTATCTGCAACCCCTGCAACGCATTATGGCACAAGGGACATGCATGCCTTGCGAAGAAGGGATTTTGGCCCCAGACTTCTGCGATGACACCATGGATGAAGATGACTAAGACTTTGCCAAAATAATCGATACCAACCACGCCTTCCTCTGGGGAGAGGATGGTCAATACATCCTCTTAGACCCAGTATCACTCAAATTACGCAAATTGGTGCAGAAGGCCGCAATTGGGCAGCGGCCAAGGCTGTATCATAAGCAGCCTCCTCCATCAACCCCATCCAAATTCAGGAGGACATTGAGAAAATGGAGCCACACAATCAGAGAAGAATGCCTAAGCTGAAGGTTTTCTAAACAATTTGACTGAATCACAATATAATATCAATCAAGCGAACTTAGCAGTAAAATCCAGCTCCACTATGGGCGTAAATGCAAGATCCAATTCTACAAATTTGAACCCCGCAACCACAGAAAACAATCAGCACATCTCACTAAACCACTATGAGTCATGAATGGGAAAATCTGACTCAAACACTAAGAACCGCAAGACCCATGCAAAATCAGCATATGGTAAGGAATCAAACAATGACACAGAGTGGACTAACCCAGTGACACAGAGCAAGTTCATGACAATGAATGGTGGGTTAGAGCCGGATGGCCCTCCCAACTGCTTCTGAGGCGCCGTGGGCACCTCAGTGTCAATAGGGATGCTAAATATCGTGGGAGCTAGGGCTCAGGCATCCCAAGCCAAAAAGCTGAACTTCCTGCGAAAACCCCCTTTAGATATCTTGGCCATCTAAGAAACCCACTGCCTACAGGGGGAAGAGGGATCCTGGTCAGCTAGGGTTTCACCATCCCAATCAGTCTGGACGTCCCACTGTGTGGTGGTCATCCAAAATAACAAAAAATTAAAAAAAAACTTTCTCCTCTTCATATCTGCATGGCCACGTCCTGGTAGCAATGGTTGCAATCCAAGAGGACACAATCTTGATATCATACATCTATGCACCGTGAACTTCAGCTGAGAGGAAGCAATTCCTTGAAACTATCCCAACTCTCACCCTCCCAACAGATACCATCATGTTGGGTGACTTCGACTTCTGGGATAATTCCAGCACAGACCAATGGCCTAACCCCAGTGGGTACCTCCCCAGGGCACATCAAATTTCATGCAATGAAGACATCCCTTAACCTACACAATATTCTTCCTCCAGGTCACCACTCTTTCCCCACATGACCCACCCCAACATACATGAGGGAAGGCCCATCTCAATAAGCTGCATCAACTACATCCTCGCCCCAAAAATCCACTGCTCAAACATCTCCAACTTTTCAACAAAAAAGATCAATTTCTCTGACAACAACTCATTTTGGTGTAGCTTTTGCCAACCTGAACTCCCACACAGGTGTTGACCTGGAGGAAGCTACACCTGGAAAACATAAAATTGCCTGAAATATCTGACTGGGTCAAACATGAGGCAAAAGCCCAAAATTTGCAACCCCTTTTATATCAGATCCCATCAAAACCTGGGAAAGTTTCAAAGCTGAAGTAATAAATAAAACTTGCCATCTCACCTCGCATAAGTACGCCACCAACACAGCCACAATTAGGTGCACCTTAGAAGAACTGGACCACCTCATGCTCAACACCCCAAAGTCCAGTTATAGCCCCACCAGGGCGCAAATGGGCGGAAATATCCTCCCTCATAAACGCCCTCATCTTCAAACACCAGCACAGAATCAAAGTATTGAGAAAAATTAAGTTCATAAAAGAAAGCGAAACCTGCTTGACATACTTCTTCCACCAATTCCACTCCCTTGGCAGCCAGCCCTTGTGCACACAGGTTTGCAAAGATGACAGCACCGTGGCAACTGACACAGCAGAGATCAAGGTGGAAGTACACCGTTACTATACCAAACTATATTGTGTCACCCCAACTGACCCCTAAAAAATTAAAGATTTTATACACACTGTTAGAATACAATGCGCACTGCCAGACTATAACCTCCTAAACCTAATCACTCAGGAGGAGCTCTGGGACACAGTATGCAGTGCACCATGTAGGAAATGCCCAGGGCCTGATGGGATACCCCTATGAATTCTACAAAAAATACTTCAATCAAATCGCCCCCCTTCTCTTGGCATCAATGAACCAGTGCCTGCTGGAGATACACCTCCTACCTGGTGGCCAGGACTCCTATGTCATAACCCTGTTTAAGAAGGGCGACAAACTAGACCTGGCAAACAGGCGTCTAATTGCACTTTTTAACACTGATACAAAACACCTTACAAGATTTTAGCCACCAGGCTAGGCACAATAGCCTCCAATGTCCTGTCACCCAATCAGTTTGGGTTCTGTTAAGTTTTTGGCATAATGGCTTGATTCCATTAAGTTGGTTTAAACAAGTATTAGCCACTGAGCAACCGAATCAGATGATATGGAGATTTCCAACTCTAATAAAAACCTGATAAATGATATATGGAGTGATCGCCCCTATTTTATTATGTAACTTATGCAAGCTGACTAGGGGACAGGCATTACCAAAAGAAAGAAATGAAAGAAAGAAATGACATGAAACCTAAACAGGGTCAACTCCGTTGAAGAAAGTTTTTCCACCTCCAGATCAGGACTCAAATTTTTCTGGTTACATCATGGGTAAGGTTTTCATGATATTAGACCTACTAACCGCCAATAGCTTCCTTTGGCTAGCACCCCAATTGATGTGCGAAGGGTGGGAATTGAACCTGCAACCTTCAGGTTGGTAGCCATACGCCCTTACCGACTCGCCTTCCACCCCCTGTGATCGCCCCTATTGACACTCTATTAACCTAATAATCGCAGACTTATCTGCTAAAACCTCCCAAAATACATCTCTCTCAATCTTTTATTCAACTCTTAAATCTCAGTCTCCCAATACAAGTACATCCTCTACTTTGTAATCTCCTATTCGTTTTCCCTTTTCTAGGAGTTTTCATCCAACTCAAAGTTTTGGCATAATTTCCCTCAATTTGCTGGGCGATCAACACTTCTATCAATTTGCTTTTCATCCATATAACTTTTCTGTCAATCTCAAGACTCATCTCAACTCAAATTTCCAATCCGCTGGAATGTATAGTGTATTGTCCAGTCATATCAACTTCTCGACATTACCCCATCCTTTGACTGGACAATATGCTCCTATTGCTTATATGCTTGAAGGAACTTCATGTGAACTCAGTTGATGATCTGAAACACCTGCAGGTTCCTTAATGGTGTAAGCATCCATGCCAGTCTTCTTATTTATCTCAAACAGCCCAGATCAGATGTAGAGATCTTGTTTTCCGCCAAAATCCGTATTGGTCATGGAACAAGACATGTTCTACAGCGAACAGTGTAAGTCCACTCCATATTTTCTGTTTGGCCACCTGATTGCAAATTTTCTTAGCCAAACTGGTAGAATAGGCTTCCATTTGTTTTTTGATCAGCGTTTTTGTTATATTTGTCAAATACCGCTGGGGTTCCACACCACCAGTGTCCTCTACACATGAGTAAAGAAGAGCAGGTAGAGCTGGATGTTGACCATAAAGCCGTGTAAAGGGCTCTTGCCAGTGGATGAATGATAGCTGATATTATAGCAAACACAGCTGTAGGTAGGAGGGTACTCCATTCAGAGGGTCGATCCTTCATCAACTTATAAAAAATGTTCACTAAGGTTCTGAATACCCGTTCCACCATTCCATTTGATTCCAGATGATAGAGTGTAGTCAAAACTCTGCAGATCGCCATCAACTTGTTCAACTTGGGTAAGATGTGCGAGGTTAAATTGGTTCTTTTGTCCATCAAGATGAACTGTAGGCAGCCATGTTGCTTTATAATGCACTCCATAATAAACTTGGCTGTAGTGACTGCTCTCAAGTCATTAATTTCCCTGGCCTCCAACCACCTCATCAAATAATCATTTTTGATGATTATATACTTAGATTGGTTCGTTAATTGGCAGAGGTCCCACTACATCAAGGGAAACGGCATGCCAGGCAAACTGGGGCTCAACCAGCTGGTATGTGGTCTTCTTGTGGAAAGGCTTTTTCACTTGACACTGATGGCAACATCTTACTGTTTGCAGCACATCATAATGCATGTTCTCCCAATAGTAGTGGTGTCGCAAAAACTCCAACATTTTCCACAATCCTCCATGTCCTACTTCCCAATGGGCATCCTTAATAATCAGAGGTCTAGCAGAAGGTTTAGGGAAACTCAGAGTCAAGTCTTCAATCCGCTTATATAGTTCCCCATTACATAGGAAAGTATCCTGTCTAAGCCAGTCTTTTACTTTGATCACTTGCGACAGCTCATCATGGTATTTGTCCACCACTATCTTTTCATAAATAATATTGGCCAAATCTGCTGTAATAGCAAACATTGGTAGTCATGAAAGACAATCTGAATTTTGATTTCTTGCTCTGAGCTGGTGTACAATCTCAAAATCATATGCCTGGAGCTTCAGTGCCCACATGTGAGCCATCCTTCAGGTTCACGGAGATTCTGCACCCAGCGCAAGGATGCATGATCCATCCCCACTTGAATTTTACCCTATGTAGATATACCTATAACTGTTTTTACACATAAATCACCGCCAACCACTCCCACTTGGTCACGGTGTAGTTCCATTCATGACGGTTTAAGCTTTGGCTGAAAAATGTAACAGCGGTGCTTACTACAGGGGGATTAGCTGGTGGGCTTCTTGAGTAGTTGGAGGACTGGTTACAGAGTGGCGAAAGCCACTGGTTAAGACCAGCGCTCCTTCAGGGGGCGCTGGGGATCTTGGCCCACCATTGAGGTGGATCGCACTGAAAGATATTATCTGGTTAAGTGGAGGGCAATGTTGAGATTTTAACCAGATGGATCCTTCTCGATGGTATCAGAATTAGGGGTTTTGGTTAGTCGGGTGTAATTGCTAGCTAATCTCCTAGTTCAATACTATTTTTTGTTATAATTTAATTAAGTTTAGGTTTGGTGGAATCTGCATTTGCCGATGATTTACCATTTGAGGTCAATTGTGGGAGCTCTAGTGAAAGCCAATGAATCTGTTGCAAAGCGTTTAAAATCCATCCTCCTGACTAATTCAGAGCACTGGTAACTCATGCTGAGGCTTCTCAATGTTTTATTAATTACAAACTTATATATGATCAACTGGCAACTTATGCCAAGGATGGATTGACCTAATATTAATAAATGATGATCAGATGAGCTGATCTGTAGGGAATTGCTATAATGAATGAAGAGATGATCTGATAAGAGTTCTGGCATCAAGTGGCCGATGGGTTTTCTGGTATTGATTAACCAAAGAGTACTTGAGCGCAGTAGCCCAGAAGTAGTATAAATAGTCGTTAATTCCCTTCTAATAAAAATCTCTCTTGCACCCATCTTACTTTTATTTGATAGTAGTTTGTAAGCTATAGTAGGAAGAGATAGGATACTAAATCCCCAATAGACGTGGGTGATCACACCTGGAGTGGCCGGCGCTGCCAGCTCCCATGTCTCCTCCCCTGAGGAAATGGCGGGAACCTGGCCATCTGGCTACCAGAAGATGCGCTAACTGGCCACCAACCTTTTGAGGTGCAGCGTGGGAGTGCCATAGCCGCCCAAGATGGGTAGTGGACTCACCAGGACATGTCAGATGGGTTGGTGAAGGGTCACAAGGGTGGGGCAGCGTTAATGTGCCTGAGCCGCCCAGGATGGGGGCAGGACTTGCTAGGGAACACGCCGAAGACACCTGGGGCTAAGGCGAAGTTGTTGTGGTTAGTTGGTGGGTTGAACGCGGACTTTTAGGGGTTGGAACGCTAATGAAGGAGAAACGGCAAAGGGCCAACAAATCTTCATACTGGTTGGCCTGGCACAATAGCAGAGCACATGGTCAATTTTACAACAGGTTTATACCTGGGCATTCAATCTTGACCAATATACACCCCGTCGCCAACATATGCCAGTCCAAAGCAACTGAAGCCCTGGTATTCCTAGACCAGGAGAAGGCATATGACCGTGTTAGCTGGCCGTACCTGAAAGAATGCCTAAGCTCCTTCAAACTCCCACCCAGATTAATAAACCGGGTATGCTCCTTGAAGAATCTGCATCCATGGCTGTATGCGGCCCTGGATTCCTAACTAACAAGATCACACCACACAGAGGTCTCAAAAAGGGTCCCCTCAGCCCACTGCTGTATAACTTCAGTTTTGATCCACTCCTTTGTGTCACTGACTCACGCCTCTTAGGCATAACCGCACAAGGCCAACCAACAGTCAAAGATATTAGCCTTGCGGATGACTTTATGACAGATATAGCTAACAAAAATGATTCCCTACAGCTGAAACGCACCCTATAGGAATATTTCATAGTGAGCAACGTGTTGCTCACAAAAGGAAAACGGAAATAATCCTCCTAGGCAAGTACAATAACATCTGGGCCACAACACCCAAACCCTACAGCCCCCCACAAAGGAGCAACCCACTCATCCTGCCCTTTGCATCACCTCCTACAACCAACCCTGTCCGCCACCTTGGGATATGGCTGGAAACAGGGGGTATGCCAATGAGACAATTGAGAACAATCAACTATAGTGGGTGTCCAACTGCGTCACCTCCCTCAAGAGAAGATTCCCAGGACTAACGAGGTGAGTAACAGTTGCCAACTCACTCATCCTCCCAATGATGTGGTTCCTAGCCCATGCAATCTCCTTCTCACCAACATTCATATCCTCAATCCGCTCACTTATCCAGGGATGTATGTGGCCTGGATCTCAGCCACATGTTTGGGTGAAACACTCTTCGTCCCACACTCCAGCAGCTGCATGGGCTTAATAGAATTTGAGGTCCACGCCAACTGCATATTGGGCACCTGGATAAAGGAAGTCCTATCCCAGACCTTTCACAAAAACACTGGTCTAGAGAGGCGAGGGCCAACTTTTTACAGGCGTTCAAACTATCCAACCCACAAAACCCATCCAGCCTGCTCACATACCTTGTAAACTGACCCAATGCAGCAGGCCCACATGGAACCCCTCTCACTTCAAACGCCTCCTATGCACCATTCGTCACATGGGGTGGACCGTCACTCTCACAGGCACTAGTCAGGGAAGGGGAAGGCCCAGAGCTCACTTCACGATAAGGAAACCAGAGGACCATCCCCAGAGGGACACATACGACATGGCTCCATTCATCACAAGAATTGACTACTAGATGCTTTAGACATCCCATACAATATCACAATACAGAAGGCAATATGGAGGCTAACACATCATTTGCTCCTCTAGCCAAGGGTAAGAGATAACACCTGGCGTTGCCTCAGAAGATTTTACAGAACAGCAGATTGCTCCAACTCTCTTCATGCAGTGTGCACATTGTGTGGAGGGATGGTACCCTCCACTACTGCCTCGAAACATGCCCCCCATCTAGAGCCATATGGCGGGAAGTTGTGCGTCTGTTAAGGACCCAAAATGACTAGTAGCTATCAATCCCCAGAAGCCTCCTCACACTCCAACTTAAATCCTCGATAAACCCACACTCCGCTCCCTGATAGTTGCCATTGTAATGTGGACAATCCACACCGTAGCACTAGATGCCTTCAAGGGAACCATGCCCACCATCCGTGGGACAATCAGCAGATTTACTTACACCTACTAGAACACTTTTAAGCTTGGCTATACGGATACATGAGGCTGAAGCAGCAACATTTTGTAGAATCATGGTTCCCAGTCTGATTTCTGCATATGGACCCCTTCCTCCGCACCTGCTCCATAATAAGGGAAAATTCCTTCAGAGTAAGGCATTCAACCCACTATACCTGGCAGTAACGGCTGGCAACAGGGGTAGCTTGTATACTCTGGGGTGCCTAAATCTCGCTATACTTCACCTTCCCCTATCCCATTACATATATCGTTATTGTCCGTCCCCTAGTTGACTTACCTCGGTTAAATAAAAAAATTCTCTTTGATTTGAGTGTCTTATGTCATGCTCTGGATCTCATCTTGGCTCTCCAGAGTCTCCAACTCTTAATGCCAGGATGGTCAATTTTGTCATACAGTCTGTCTTCTTTGGGTGTTAAGGCGACTAATACTAGCATCCTCAAGAGACCATTGGCGTTATGTAACTCGCTCCTGCGCATTGGATGATAGTAAAATGATGTTCTTCAGCCTTAGGGCCCATCTGTTTAACTGGCCGTCAGGGTCCTTCATCTGCTGCAACCATTGGAGAGAGAAATAGTCGGTGAGGGCAGTGAAATGGATGCCATATAGGTAGGGCCAGAAATGCTTAATCACCATCAACATGGCCAGTCACTTGTACTTAATATTTCTGTAATTCTATTTTTCCTTGCTCAAGGTTTTGTTAAAGTATGCCACTGAGTGATTGACCTGGTCTTCATTGTGCTAAGCTAGGATGACCCAACAGTGACATCACTATCTTCAGTGAACAGCAAAAGGGGTCTTCTAAGCATGGATGAACTAAAATAGGTTAAGTACAAAGAGAGGTCTGCGGCACATTAAACTACTTTTCCTGTTCAGGCCGCCACTATAACTGTACATTATTTTGTAGAGAATAGACCAGGGGTTTGGCTATGTTAGCAAACCAAGGGTGAACTGACAATAATCGCTCACCATGCCAAGGAATACTTGTATATTTTAAAGCTCTAAGTTTGCAACATCTTCTTATTGGTGATGAATTTACCTGGGATGGGCTGAATACTATTTTTTAAAAACTTTTGTCTAAGAAAATAACTTCTAATTGGAAGAAAGAGCACTTTTACGATTTAAGCTTTATTGAGGCCTTTTGAAGATGGTTATAAATTTTAAGGTGTTCTACATGGCTGTTTAAGGTTTTCAAAAAGACAGTGATATCATTGAGGTACTTGAGGACACAGGATAGCTTCAAGTCCCCTAAGATCCCATCCATGGCGCGCTGAAAGGTGGCGGGCGCGTTGCAAAGACCCTGGGGCATCCTCATTAGCTCAAATAACCCCTCTTCAGCTATGAGCGCGCACTTTGACCAATCTTCTGGGGTTAGCTCTACTTTACGGTATCTGCTAGCTAGTTCCATAGCAGAAAGATACTGTGACCCAAGAAAATGGAGATAGTCATTGATCCAGGGCAAGGGGTAGCTGTCCTTCTTGGCAATCGAGTTAAGCCATTAATATTCCATCACCACATGATGATAGCTATCCTTATTACAAACTAACAGGAGAGGGGAGGCACAAGAGCTACTCAAAGGCACCAATAGCCCGGCTTCAAGGAGTTTCTTGAGCTCTACATAGACCTGAGCCTCTTTGGCACTTTTTTCAATAGTGTCAAAACCAAATGAGCGGTGCTTCGCCAGTCTCAACGTGATGTAGAACATCGTTCATTTTCCTAATGTTGTAATTAGAGGTTGAGTGGAGGTCTGAGCATTCTTACAGTAATTTCTTAACCTGGCTCTGTTGTTAAAAAGTGAGCTCATGCTAAATAGTGGTGTTGAGTAGAGCTACTGACAGAGGTTCTAAAATAAAATCTCTTATACTTCCAGAGTTATGGACGTCATCTATGGCCTCTACAGGAGTAGGTTAATATAAGCGGCAGGAGTATTAGGCTTACTATCCTAGGTTTGTCATTGAGGGTAGACAGAACCAATATGGATCCATCATAAACAATATCTAAAATTCCCAGTCCAGTCAGGGCATCCTTGATGGATGGGTTATTTAGGCCTCATATTCTCAGAAAATGCTCTGAGGGAATATTAATATGATCTGGGTGTCAATGATACTATGGTATTTTAGTGTTATAATGGTCGTTTTTGGCAAATAAATTGACATGACTTCTTGGCCATCTACTGCAGGAGGGGTTTTCCGTACACAAGAACCCCTTCCATAATACTTAAGCCAGTTAAATCAGCTTTCACTTTTAACAGGCAGGCCTGAGCTTTTAACTCGATCATTGCATCATGGGGAATTTAAAAACCATGGGATTTAGTGAACCAACAGGGATAAAAATCCTTCATCATGGTGCATGATGGTGGAATAGTCATAAGAAACTGAGTCCTAAGGAGAAGGTCATAAATTGGGCATAATTAGAATGGAATGAATTCATATAAAGCTTTCCAAAGCAAATGGGTAGAGAGGAATAATCACCAATGGACCAAGTGCATTGTGACCAATTCTTTCCTAATTCCATGTAATGTGACAATTCTGAATAGATTTTGATGTGCCTAATTAGTTTAGATGAAATGACATTTACTGAGAAACCACTGTCAACAATAATGTAGACAGAATTTTTATGGACTTAAAAGGTGACACGTGTAACAAGAGCTCCTGAACTGTGGTGGTATCATGAGGGACATAGGAGATTCATCAAAATGAAAAGTATGAATTATGGGTATTTTATTATCAATGGGTATAAAATCATCTTCTGGTACAACAACAATAGACTCATCGGAGGTCGCTTAAAATTCTTGAGGCAGTACAGTGATGTCACATGAAGTTCCTTGTTCTTCATGCTGATGGCCCTTTCCCACTTCCTTGGAGAGTCTCTTCTAAAAAGTCATGGCGCTATGATGGAATACATTTCAGTAGGATCATTGAGGTCTGGGATTCTTCTGGTTCTCAACAATGTAGATCCAAGGATGGCTGGATGAAGCAGATGTGAAGGACTTGAGATTTGAGGTAGACGCATGAATTTTATTAAATGCTACCTTTATTTTTTTAGATCCAAGTGAAGCTATATATCTAGCCAATTATGTGCATTTGGACTTCAGGTTAAGAACACAATGTGGAGATGACCGATTTTTTGACGTCATCCAAGGTGATGTTATTAGTGGTTACCAAAGATTGATGCTTGGGCATATGATCAGCTGGTGAACTCCACAGGACTTTCTCCTTTGTTCACGCAAATGTCCATGAACGCTTTCTTTTAATTGGCCAAGATCTAGTTGCTTCCAAAATCCTGGATTAGGGCGTTATGGACTTGTTCCCAGGTGTGTCATCCCTTTGAATGGGGATTCATAATCTCCCAGGTGGTGCTACCCAAATAGGAGCGTATTTGTTTTTCCTTCTGTCATTTTATAGCCTCTTCCATTTAGATCTCATAAGTGAACAGGAAGGAGGCGATGCTTTTCAACCCTGTGTTAATTTTTCTTTGAAACTAGGCTTTAGTTTGTCACAAGAGAGGTGGAAAGAGTATTGATGCCAGGAAATGATGCAGGATCAGAAATCTCAGTTTCTAATAGTCATTAGAGGCTTTGTAAGTCCAGGGGAACGTCCCCTGTGCATCAATCAGGCACAATTACCGTTTCCAAGTAAAAAGGCTCTGAAGATGGTGGCTGTACCCCTTGTCACCCAGGGTGACCTTGACCATGTGGTTGACGAGTGCTGGATAACAGCCCTCCCTCTTCAGATCCCTTTCCCAGTACCCACATTCACCTCACCCAAACTTGTACGCCTGATCAGGGAAATTTGCACCAAAATCGCTGAAATGAAGTCAATCAGTCCAAAAATGAGTGGAAAAAGGCCCGATGATCAGAATCCACATAGTCAAAAAGGAATGAAGATTGATTCATTGGCCATAATCACCAATGGTTTCAATTCAGCCAACACCATGATCATCAAAATTAACCCCCTCTCAAAATTGTTGGGGATGATCCCCTAACGTGCAGGTAGCAGCATCAGACACCATTAATGATAGTTCGAAGCTCCCTTCTGGCAAATCTGACATTGCAGCTGATGCAATGCTTTTGACTAAATGAATGGCCCAGTGACTTGGCATGGGCAGGCTTGGCATCCCGAACCTGTTCCCAACCAATTGGGACCGCCCCTACATGTGGTGGCCTGGGGGGATTCCCATTGCTCATCAGATCAGATGCTGTTATGCCAACTGCCAGAAATGCAGTAGAGTCTTGGTTTGGGCATTTAAGGTCAAACCAACAGCAACTCGGCCTGCTGCCAATTCCTTTGATGTTGGTTCCTAGTGAGCTTATCTGTCCACATTCCCAAACAATTCCCGGTTAGGTCAAACTTGAGGGACCTAATCCCAGATTGTTTCCTCATCAATTAACCACTATATAATAAGTTGCACCATACTGATAAAATTGTTGGTCAATTTTTCTTCCTTTATTTTTCCTTTAAAAACCTTTCCCAAAATTTAGTTTTTATGTTAAAAAATAAACTTCCTTTTCCGCCAACACTCACACACCCCTCAGGGTTAATGGCCATATTCGTCTGGTATTTTATTATGTGCCTGTATGAGTTTCTGGCTCACCGGCAGTTAGTAACAAAACCCCTTTCTAGTTTCATATCTATTATACCAGCAGCAGTGCCTTTGGCATTCTGGTTTGCCATTTGGGTGCTCCGGCACCTAGGCTGGCAGGCCAGTCTAATTCTTACTTGCTGTTTGCCTGACATAATTGACCAACCATTATTCCTAACCATTTTCGCCTTTCTCGTTGATATTGGCGTAGCAATGGTCCCTTCTTTGCAGAAGTATCAGGTTATGAAGAAAATTTTCCCTGTCCATATTATGCCTAGTTCCACTCAAAATGTCAAATCCACAACCCATAGTTACCGCGGCTATTGTGCCCATATCAGTAGGATCTGAAATTCTGACTTGCAATGAGCTTACTCCCCCTATGTACCTAAAAGTTTCCCCTGACTCCACTACCATCTCTTTGGTATCACTGAATTCATTTACAACTACCAATAAAGAGAACTTCTCTCACTTATTACCCATAAAGATTAGCGTTGGGTCCCATCACATCTCCTTTGAGGCCTTGGTGGATACCGGAGTGATGGGCAATTTTATGAGTGTGGAACTGGCTTAACAATTGGAACTTGACCTGGATGCAGGCCCTTTGGTGATGGTTGCGTCCTCAGCCTCCCAAACCTCATACCTAGTTTGCCAACCAGTTACATTCTCAATACACCAATTCAGCTTCTGCGATTGATTCTCAGAAATTCTGAACTTGGTGTTCTTGGTTATCTTAAGAGTTGGATGGTGGCGTTGGCAAGATGTTAAGATTCATTTAGAGTCAAATATGTTGTCTTTTTCCAATGATCAAACTGAGGGAAAATTTCCTTTAGTTAATACTCTCAAGAGAGCCCAAAGTCATAACTCCATAACTTCCCTTGTTTCCCCTTTGGGCCTCCCGTCCAATTTTCCCAAAGAATTGATGCGCTATCAGAGTATATTTGATTCTGAGAAGGCGGACCATCTTCCCCTCACACCAAATTAGACTGTGGATTCCATATGACGGTACAGTTGGTGAATATCAACTCCCCGTTGTATCCCCACACAGCAGAGGAGGAGGTTGCGCTCAACACTTGGTTGGACAATATGTTGAGAAAAGGGTGGCTGTTTTGGAGATATCGCCAGTCGCGTCTCCCATTGTCTTTGCTAAAAAAGCTGATGGTTCCCTCCGTCCCTGCATGGATTACAAACATTTAAACAAAGTTACGGTTCACAATCCCTACCCCTTGCCTTTAGAGCAGATGATAAGCCAAGCAATCGCCAAACCTTGGGTGTTCTCTAAGCTGTATCTCATCAATGCCTTTAACCAGATTGGGTAATAAAAGGGCAAGAATGGCTAACAGCAATCTGGATGAAACAAGGCACTTTCCAATTCCATGTAATGCCCTTTGGGCTGAAGAATGCCCCCGCTATGTTCCAACGTATAAACAACAGTGTACTAGGTGATCTTCAGTTTACTTGCGTGGTCACTTATATTGATGACATTCTGGTTCAATCCCTGACTCCCAAACAACATGCTATTGCCTTGGAAGCAGTCGTGGCTGCTTTGCATAAGGCAGGCTTGTTCGTTAAGCCTTCCAAATGTGACTTCTATAAGGAGTGAGTTACCTTTCTCAGGAACCTCGTCCTTAAGGATGGCTACACAAATCCCCCTAATAAGTTGGATGCTATCTGGGAATGGCCTACCCCAACAACCCAGAAACAATTATGTATTTTACTTGGGAACCATTTTTTTCCCAAAAGATTTTTAAACAGCTCTTTCCCAGTTGGCGGCCCTGCTCCACCCCCTCACCAGCAAGAATGCACTGTTTTGTTGGGTGCCCGAATGCCATCAGGCGTTTGAGTTGATCAAGGAAGTGTTTGTATCTCCTCCCATCCTGAAACACGTGGATCCTGCTAAGCCATATATTGTTGCATGAGATGCCTCTTCAGTGGAAGTGGGGGCAATGCTGCTCCAAGAGCACGAGGGCTTGGAACATCTGGTCACCTATTTTTCCCATAAATTTACATCTATGTAGCAATCCTGGGCCATATACAAATAAAGAGTTGGCAGCCGTAGCATGGGCATTGACTCATTGGCGGTACCTGTTACAGGGTGCCCAGTATGAGTTAACTGTTTTCACAGATCACCAGGCTCTTGTATTTCCGTAAACCTCAAAAATTGGCGCATCAATAATCCTGAACCTATCAGGACTTGTGCAGTTTCAGTTTCAAATACAAATTTTGTAAAAGGTGCAATTAACGTACTTCCCAATTTTCTCAGCTGAAACCCCGCCCACTGTCCCCCAGACCCTGAGGAAGTGGATCTTGTTACCGTGATTCCTGCTGCTCAAATTTTTTCAATCGTTCCCCCATAATTTCTTCCACCACCCTTGCTTCCGACACCCTGCTTGTTGCTCAGGTCTTAACTGGCCAAATGACCTGCCCCAAAGGGGTGGAGTTATTTGATCAATTGGCCATTCAAAATCATAAACACTCTCTGTACTCCTTGGTGGAGGGACTCATCTATTTTAGCTCGCAAATTTGGGTTCCCCTCATTTATGTGCCAAGGTATTTTGTGCGCATCATGCCCCTCCCACGATCAGCCATCTGGGCAACAAAAAATGCATCAAGTTGATAAAGCGAACCAATAACTGGGTGGGCTTAACTAAGGAATTTCCGGTTTGGATCACCAATTGCATTACCTGTGCTTGGGCAAATTCAAACCACTCAGGAAGGAAGGGCCTCCTGCACCCATTACAACAGGCGGAGGGTCCATGGACATCAGTGTTCATGGACTTTATTGTCAAACTCCCTGTTCTAATGGGTTTATGGCAGTGATGGTGGTGGTTGATCGCTTCACCAAAATTTCCATTTTTATTCCCTGTACTTCTGCAATCACGTCCAAAGAGACCGCTCAGCTCTTTGTACGCTATGTGTTCTCAATGTTTGGCCTCCCACAGGAGATCATTAGTGACCGTGGACCCCAATTTACAGTGTGATTTTGGAATAAGCTATTATCCATACTAAAAATCACCCCCTGTCATTCCACCACTTACCACCCCTCAGTCTAATGGACAAACCAAGCAGGTTAACCAGATTTTGGAACAGTATTTGCTTTGTTACACTTTGGCCACCCAGGATACTTGGGCCAATGACCTCCCTCTCGCCCAATTTGCCTATAACAATGGTACTCACGCCTCCACGGGGTTTTCTCCCTATTAAGCAACGTTAGGTTATAATCCTTCTTTTTTGGTCAGTCACTGTATATGCCCAGAGGTTCCTGCTGCCACAGATCACATTGAGCATATCTGGTCCACCCAGTCCTTAGTACAAGAGCACCTCACAAAGGCTATCAACGATTATAAATGGTTTGCAAATCACAAACGGCTTCCTAGTCACAATATTGTGGTGGGCTCTCACGTCATGTTGGACACTCGCCATCTGAGGATGCTGAAACCTTCCCAGAAGTTTGCAAGAAAACTTTTTGGTCCCCACCTGGTGGAGGAAGACTTGGGCAATGGTGCTATTTTGTTTAAACTGCCAGCTCATTGGAAACAGCATCCCGTCTTCCATGTGCCCCTGTTGTCCCCGTTCAAGTGGATTGTCCCTTTAAACCTGAACCAACTGTGATGGAGGATGTGGAAGAAGCTGAGGTGGAAAACATCTTAGTGTCCCACAAATCCTGGCAAATAGTTCAGTATCTTGTGGCCTGAAAATGGTATCCAGCTTATGAGAACAGTTGGGTTGAGGCTCACAATTGTGCTAACTGTATGGAACTGGTCGATGTGTTTCACAAATCTCACCCCAAAGCCCCCCATCCCCCCTAAAAAGTCACAATGGTAATGGCGATCAAACTACCCAAGGCGCACAAAAATGTGGCCCTCATGCAGTTCCCAGGTGGTGGAACTCTTCCTTTGGAAAAAGGAAAGTGTAATGTAAGTCCAGGGGAACGTCCCCTGTGCATCAATCAGGCCCTCTTCCTGTTCCAAGTAAAAAGTCTCCGAAGAGGGTGGCTGTACCCCTCGTCACCCAGGGCAACCTCGCCCACATGGTTGACAAGCGCTGGGTAACAGCCCTCCCTATTCAGATCCCTCCCCCAGTGCCCACATTCACCTCACCCAAAATTGTATGCCTGATCAGGGAAATTTGCACTGAAATCTCTGAAATTAAGTCAATCAGTCTGATAACAAGTGGAAACAAGCCCAATGATCAGAATCCATATAGTCTAAAAGCAATGAAGATTGATTCATCAGCCAGAATTTCTGATAGCTTTTATTTGGCCAACACCACGATCATCAAAATTAACCCCTCCCAAAATCATTGGGGATGATCCCCGATGTGCTGGTAGTAGCATTGGATACCATAGACAATAGTTCAAAGCTCCCTTACAGCAAATTGGGCATTGCAATCAATGCAACACTTTTGACTGAACAAATGGCCCAGTGACTGGGCACGGGCAGGATGGGCATCCCAAACTGTTCCCAACCAATTGGGACCGCTCCTACATGGGGTGGCCTGGGGGGATTCCCATTGCTCATCAGATTAGATGCTGTTATGCCAACTGCCAGAAATGCAGTAGAGTCTTGGTTTGGGCATTCAAGGTCAAACCAACAGCAACTCGGCCTGCTGCTAATTCCTTTGATGTTGGTTCCTAGTGAGCTTATCCGTCCCCATTCCCAAACAATTCCCGGTTAGGTCAAACTTGAGGGACCTAATCCCAGATTGTTTCCTCATCAATTAACCACTATATAATAAGTTGCACCATACTGATAAAATTGTTGGTCAATTTTTCTTCCTTTATTTTTCCTTTAAAAACCTTTCCCAAAATTTAGTTTTTATGTTAAAAAATAAACTTCCTTTTCCGCCAACACTCACACACCCCTCAGGGTTAATGGCCATATTCGTCTGGTATTTTATTATGTGCCTGTATGAGTTTCTGGCTCACCGGCAGTTAGTAATAAAACCCCTTTCTAGTTTCATATCTATCATACCGGCAGCAGTGCCTTTGGCATTCTGGTTTGCCATTTGGGTGCTCCGGCACCTAGGCTGGCAGGCCAGTCTAATTCTTACTTGCTGTTTTCCTGACAGGACTGTTGATCTAGTCATCGTCTTAAACCCTCCAAGTCTTCCTAAATGTCATCCCAACTTTGGTTTAGAGAGGTGGTGGAGTCTTTATGAGCAACCTGCTTCTTCAGCGCTTAGATTCAGCATGTTGGAGGAGCAGCTGACTTTCAGTGTTACTTAAGAAATATAAACCTGTTGTCATACAACTGCCCTCCCAGCTTCAAGAAAAGAATGTTTTGGGTCAAAATAGGCTGAAAAGGGGAAATGTTGACCATTTACAAGTTCGTGATTGGGATAAAGTAACTTAAGCAATAATAATGATATTATCAGCCAAAAGTCCCTTTTGATTCTCAGTGGAACCCCTCAAATTAGGGTAACACTTTTATAAATAATATATGGTCAAATGGCATGAGGTCGGGCAGTCATATTGCCCCGATCATGTGAGGGAACCAGGGGATTCCATTGGAGGTTCATCCCTAGGCCACATCTAATTTAAATCAAACACCTAAGCGGGACTACCCCCTTTTATTGACTTGGAGGGGGTCCCCAAGGAGCAATTATTTTCTAAAATGGGATTGGCTGGAATATATTAAATCATTACCCCATATATTCATTCTGCCTAAAAATAACTCTCCGTCAGTTGTTCAGCCAAAGTGAAGTAAGTTTTCTGAGCTCCAGTAGGTCAAATTTACATGTTACCTAATTAGACTATACTATACTATTCTTAACTTACCATTGAACTCCCTTTGACCCTCAATACATTTAGTTACTGAGCGGTAGGATATTAAGAGGGTTTATTTCTCTTACCACATGCTGACACTAATAAAAACATATAAAACCCAGCTTTATGTTTATTAGTGTTTTTATCCTTAGTATAAATAAATTGTTTGTGGAATCCAGCTGAGATTAGTACCAGCGAGCAACAATTATCTGAATTCCCACACCTGTGCCTGGTTTGATCAAAGATGTGATATAACTATCAGTGAGCGTGAAAAATGAGCTGAAATTATCCATCTCTTCTGACAAGGCCTTGATCAAGACTCTGGGGTCAAGAGGAGCTCAATCTACTCAGAGCTTAAACCCTTGAGCCACATTACCTATTTTATTCTATAAGGCAGCTAGCTCCATTAGAAAATCTTGTCTCCAGGAGTCATTGGAATCACCAGGAGTAGGCGCCGCAGGACCAAATGGTCCTTGTGGCTTATGGGACCCTTGGGCCCTTCAGGCCCCTCACTCCTTAAGGCGGTATCCCAATATGCTAACTCCTGGTAAGTCTATTGGAGGGTCCTCAAAATCTACAATCTGTTGAGGCGTTAATTCCAATTGGCCTCAAGGAGATGGACATTTTGACAAAGCTGGCCCTCAAGGTAACCCAAAATTCAACTATCTAACGCTGTGAGTTTATTATAGGCCTTGTTGATTAATTATTGTTTATTGAAAATGGCTTCCTATTTGTTTTGAATGAAGTTGAAGGCCGCGTTATAAAAATTTCATACTTTAATGTAGAGTTTGAGTAAGCTCTAGTTGATGTGATACTTCATGGTGTTGCATCCTCACTATTTGTAAGAGGTGGTGTATGGCTGGATGGTGGAAGAAGCTTGAGATAGTGTTTGATGCCCAAAGCCAATTCTCCCAAGGGTAGTAGTGCTGATGTGTATAAATCCCACATTGTGGAAGGCATTAGAGAGGCATGGGAGCAGCTGGAGCATCCACCCACAGAGTATATTCTGTTCAGTAGTTGTTGAATTATCTTGTTTAGATTCTCATATTGGAGTTGGTACTGATCACAGTCAACGGATGGTAAAGTAAATTGGAAGGTGGCCCAAAGCTCTAGGCTTTCAGGATGTAGGGGAGGCACTTTCTATTGAGAGGTGTTAATCAATCGAGTTACATTTCTCAACTGATCAATAGGTTAGTTTTCTTGATTTCTTTTATTCTTCATTTTTCGTGATAAATGTTTTCACTTGGACATATTAGAGCTCCCTGTAGTGTGCACTACTTATCTTGGTGTGATAGTTCTCTGGACTGTAGTTAAAGTTCTAAAATGGCCTTAAATCTGTAAACTAGTGGAGAGGTCAAAAAAGAAAAAAGTTGGGGCAAAATAGACTACTTTATTAGTTAAAAGGTTTCAATATTAATAGAAAAAGTTGGGACATGATTTCAAGAGGACCTCCATAGCCCCATATGATCAGAATCTTTCACTATCTTTAGATCTACTTCCTGGTTGAAGCCCTCATTGTTCTGCATCATCCTTTTGACTGCAATGAGGGGGTCTTGCCTCTTAAGGTTCAGGAAGTGGAGGTGTAATTCCAGAAGGCACATCCATGGATTCTCGTGTGTGTGATGCTTCCTGATAAAAATTCTCATTGATGCCTTTAAGGATAGGTTTTGATTATGAGGGCTCAAGAGTTGATTATCAGTGCTCAATTTTGGGGTAAGGATTTTCGAATCACTCAACATCTCAAATCCTGACATCTGGAACATAAAAATTTCATTGAGCGGTTAGAATACCAAGTAGTCAGTCTATAAAGCAAACTACATTCTTCCAGTGTTGAAGCTTAAGAAGGGATGCCCATATACTCCAGCAACCAAGTATTTCTACCCCCAAAAATCTAAAATACTGATGGACACAGGGATCCAAATTACTATTCCACCGGATGACTTGCTACAATTTGGGGAGACTCTATCCATCCCTTTAGGAACCTCTTACTTACCCCAGAGTTCTTGATCCTGCTTACCAGGGTCCCCTAACCATTCTGATGGGTAATTGCATTGATTAACCTATGAAAATATCCTGAAAGCAACATGTTACATATGTTCATTAACTACATGCTGATCAGGTTGATCCATTTGAGAGTGCAGAAAATTTTATGGTTTAGGGCTTAATGAGGATGCTACTATTGACTGCGTAGAAGTAAAGATAGGTGACTCCCTCACCTCTGAGCAGCAGCGTCCTTAGATGATAAGATTGAAATGTAGGGCTTTTCTTTCCCAATTACTATCACTTTTAGTAACCAATTAAATTAAAACAGAACAATTTGATATTCAATACTAGGTGAGATGAGCATGATTAATAATCAAGTACAGAATTGGGAAAATGTGGTAAAGGGTAGCGGACCTGGATCTGCACTGCCCAAAGGTGTCAAGCGCACAGAAATAAAATGAAAATAACAGTAAAAACAAAAAGACCTGAGGTGGCGCACCCCGCAGGTTACATGTATTTTTTAGTAAAGTACTGCAGTTATATTGAAGTATCCCACTTGCAACCTTTACTGCCAGTGGAACATAGGATACATGTATTCTTGGGCACAGAGACACTGGCAATGTGGGCAAAATTTGCGGAATCTCAACAAAAATTATTCCAGATGTGGTATACTTGATAACCCATACTATCTGCAATGGTTGGGTAGATCTTGGGTTTGAAACAGCAGAAGAAGTGAATGAAGCAGCGAAGGTCATAGTATTGAATGACCTACCCAACAGTCAGCATTTGGTATTGACCAAATGTACATGTTGGACAGAATCCAAAGACATTTTTATATTTTATAATTACCTTCCGCCTACACTGGAGCACACAGTAGTCAAACAACATCTCTGGGAAGGCTTGAAATTCTACAGAGAATTCAAACAATTTAAAATGCAAAGATTCCAGCTGATGACAACCCTTAGCACTGGGAAGGCAATCACGATCATTTCCCCAAACCATGAGATAGTGGAGGATATCACGAAAATCCCCTACATTTCATCCTTTATTATTGATGGTAAAAAATCCCAATTATTTCTCACAACAATGGAGAGAGCGCCTCCACATGCAACCACTGCCAGGTCTATGGGCACAAGATTCATGCTTTTCTCATAAAAGAAGGCCTAAGAGAAATGGAATTCTGTGAGGTTGAAATGGGTGAAGATGACTCAGAGTACGCCAAAATCACAGATGCCACACAAGCATTCAACTGGGGAGAATATGAAAAATATAAAATAATTGACCCAATTTCCTCAAAAGAATGAAAAATGGCCAAACAAGCTCACAAGTTGGCCATGGCCAAGGCAAAGGCCTCAATGGAATCATCCATCTCGCCTGAATAGATCTAGGAAGACATGGATGAACTTGAAACAATGAGCCAATCAAATCCCACAGAAAATTAAACAACAAATCCAAACAGAATGGATTAGCAGAACCTGATTTGGAAGCAAATGCGACAAAACAGAGGTTTGGCATACCCCCTAAAATTGTGTAGTACAACTCAATTAGGAGCGAAAATCAACAGTAAAATGCGCAAAATAAAAAAGTGGCCAATAAGAGCACACAACTGCACCACAATGTTAAATTGAAAACCAGAATAGGCAGGAGAGAAGCAAAACCAGTGGTAATGAAAGTGGCAGAATACCCCCAACTCCTACTCATAATTATGCCACCCGCAGCAAAGATGCAATGGAGAGTAATGAGGGCTAGGGAGTAGGGCAGGGGCCCTAATAACCGCTCCTGAGGCGCATTGGGCGTCTCAGTAGAGATAGAGACGCTAAACATAGTGTGACTCAAGGCCTTAACATCCTGGACCAAGAAGTTATATCTTCTGCAAAACCAACCTGTGGATATCCTTGTGGTTCAAGAAACTCACTGCCTACAGGGAGGGGAGGAGGCATGTTAAAACATGCTCCTTTAAAAAATATCGTTTTGGTTGAAACACTGTGGGGTGATAGTATGTGTGAACCAAAACTTTAAATTCATTAATTAAAATTTGTTTTTGGACGGCTGTGTACTAGCCATTACCTTCTCATGGCACAAAGAAGTGCACACAATAGCCAGTGTGTATGCACTAAAATGTGAAACGGACCATTGAGAGTTTTTAATAGCTCTAACACAACTCCATCTTCCAGTAAATACTTTTGTCATGGGAGACATGAACTGCTGGATTAACCCAGACATTGACTGATGGCCACGCACAATGGAGATGCCACAAGGGCAAGTGGAACTTCTTGTGCTAAAGGCCACCCCTGGGACTACATGATCCATTACCTAAACGGTCACCCCTCCTACAGAACATGACACGCCCACATGCGAACAATGGTATACTTCTCTCTATATCATGGATAAACCTAATACTCACACCATCAATTCTCTGACACCAAATTCATAAATTCAAGACTACAAAAATCGATATCTCCGACCTTCAGCTAGTTTTGGTGTCCTTCACACCAGAGGAAACAACTATCCAAGCACCCAGGTGATGCAGAACATGCCCTGAAATTTAGTCAACTCAGAATTTCAATCATGGGTGGAAAAATTATCCTCAACATGGGATTTTCAAACACCTTTCTGTTCAGACCTATTAATCATCTAAGAAAATAAAAAAAAGCAACAACACAACAGATTAAACACACAGCGTCAAGAAGATACAGGGCAGCTTCAGAAATCATCAAACACACCTTGGCAGAAACCAATAGCCTGGAAAAGAATGTCCCACGCACAGGATGCAGCCCTGGATCAGGGCGCAAATGGGCAGAGGTTTCTGCACAATTAAACACCCTGATATGTGAACACCAACACTGAGTTGGGTTAAATATAGAGCAAAAATCCTAAAAGATAGAGAAAGTTGTTTGAGCTATTTTTCCGTCAATTTCATGCCTAAAAAATATGATAGCCTGCACACAGGTCTGATGACTGAATACATCCATAGTGGAAACACCTGAATAAGTCATGACCAAAGTACACAGGTTTTATACATATTTATATAAATCTGAACTGGTCAAACCAGAAAAAATTGAAAATTTCTTGCAAACACACATATTGACACCACGGCTCAAAACAACAATTTAATTAACCTAATATTGTGTGAGAAATTATGGGATGCAGTAAGCGGTGAACTAAGAGAAAATGCCCTGGACCTGATGATATCCCTATGAATTTTATATAAAATAATTACTAACATATCTAATATTCTTTTAGCTTCTAACAAGTGCATTATGGTAACATGCCTTCTACCTGGAGGCAAAGAATCATACACTGTCACTCTATTCAAAAAAGGAGATAGATTAAACCTATCCGATTGGCGTCCAATCTCCCTAACCAACACTGGTAATAAAATATATACAAAAATTATGGCCAAACGATTAGGGGAAATTGCGACTGATGTGATATCCCCATCACAATATAGATTTGTCCCAAGAAGATCCATATGGGACAATTATTACACAGTTGCAAATGTCTGCTAATCTAAAGCATCTGGAGCGCTTGTTTTTAAATCAACATAAGGCATATGATAGGGTGAACTGGACCTATCTCAGGACATACCTTCAAAAATACAAATTCCCAAATAAGTTCATAAACTGGGTAATGTTGCTCATAGAGTCAGCTACCATGGCTGTGCGCAGAGCAGGTTTTTTAACTAGCCTAGATTTTCCACAGAGAGGACTCAAACAAGGGGACCCTCTAATCCCTCTACTATACAATTTTAGTCTTGATTCCCTTTTCTGGAATAAAAACGCCCCTCTCAATGGAATCATTTATATTGTCAACCACCAGTTGATGGCTTTCGCTGATGACTGCGTGGTGGGTATATTCAACAACCAGGATGCCTGCAGAATTGAGAAAATTTTACAAGAATACTAATCTTTAAGAAACGCATCTCTTAACACTGAAAAAATGGAAATCATACTCCTGGGGAAATATCAGACCCATTGAACGCCATCTACCCTGAGTCAAAAGACCAATCTAACATCAAGACTCATCACCAGACATAGGAGGCAAATATCAGCAATTACCCCACTGGAACTTCCCATCACTACCAAGCCAGAAGCTTACCCTGTCCGTCACTTGGGGATTTGGATAGAGGCAGGAGGTTACGCCAACACCATGATGGAAAATCAACTTCTAGATAAAATAACAAAACGCATTGCCTCCTTACATGGTCAAATACAGGTCTAACAGGAAGGGTTATGATAGCCAACTCCATGGTATTATCAATCATATGGTTTACGGCCCATGAAATTGCTTTCTCGCCGTCCTTTTTTAATACAATATACGCCTTAATACAGGGATGGTTTTGGTCCAACCATAATTCCCCTGTACGCCTTGAAACCCTATTTGGCCCTAGGAGGAATGGAGGTATGGGGTTAACTAATTATGTGGAGCAAGAGACCCATATATTAGGATCCTGGATTGCTCAGGTGACTAGTCCAGACCTTCCAGATATACATTGGGCTAGAACAGCAAGATCTAATTTTACATGAGCACTATAACTAAAAAACCCAGATCATCCAAACGCATTAATTAAGCATCTGGCGTCTCACCCTACAGCTGCAGGACCACATGGCACTCCTGTACACTTTAAATGAATACTTACAGCCATGAGAAGAGCAGAGTGGAAGATTCACATATATGGTTAGATCAGTCACTGAGGACGCTCAAGGCTAACTCACAGACAGGAAGTTAATGACCAAATAGTCACATATAACATAAAAAAGCTGAAATCCGAGTACCATTGCCAGGATTGATTGCCTGGATCAGATGGATATACCATACAACCTGGTGACCCAGAGAATAGTCTGGAGATACACACATCACTCAATACTACAACTCAGGATATGAGCAAATGTGTGGAGATGTATGAGGAGAGTATATCGCACAGCAGAATGATAGAACGCTGCCCACTCATGCAAAATATGCGGTCGATATGGAAGCCTATTTCCCTTTTAGAACAATGTACATCAGTAGCTATCTGGAAAGAGGTCATGCGCCTATTCCGCCAAGACAATGGACAATCATTTATGTTAAGCTAGGAACATGTTTGCTCTTAACGTGGAGTCACCTATCCATCCATCACTATGGGCATTAATAGTAGCAATAGCACTATGGCAATCCATACTATAGTACGGGAGTCATTTACAAGAGCAACGCCTACCTTCAAGAAGACATTAATCGTTTTCACTACCATATATTGAAACATTTCCAAGCATGGTTTTTTTGGAAACATGGCCCCACTCAACAGGACAATCAATACGTGGTTCCCCATATGGTTCCTAAATATTGTCTCTTTCCTTCACTCATGCTGCATATAAGGATAAGTCAGCATAAAACCCCCTATCGTCCTAAACTTGATGGTCCTGGAGACAACAAGAGGGGCTATGAGCCCTCTGTGGTGTCTTTAATTATTCACAGTTAAATATTCTTTTATCTTAGCTATATTGGAAGTTCACATCCCCTGGTCGACCTTCCCAGAATAAATAACAAAAATTTAAATGTGCACTGACAGATTCTCAAAAGGTTCAGGTGTCTTTGGTATGATAAAAGATGTGAGCATAGAGTGCTTACAAGAGACTTCCTAGTCTGTGCTCAACCCTACTAGAAATTTAAAGTTGAATACAAGGAAGTGATTAAAGAGCAAAAATAACTCCTGGATGCTGGATTAATCAACCTTTCCAAAGTTATAGGTCTAGCCATTGCTGCTTATATTAAAGAAGTATGATGGACATAAGTGGTAATGGATTACCACCGGTTTAACGCATTTTCCAAAAGGACCATTACCTGCTACAAAAAAATTGATGATTCCCTATGACTCTGATGATTCCCTATGACTCTGGGCTGGTTTAAATTCTTCTCTGCAATGTATATCACTAGTGGATACCAGCAGATCAAGCTTGCACTGGAGGATCAGAAAAAATGTGCCCTCTTAGCAATTGAAAAGTTATTCATATCTACTCAAATGCAACAAGGATTATAAAATTCTCGGCCACTTTACAAAGGGTAATGAACGACTATTGGGACTTGATTATGTCATTTGTGTTAGTTTACTTAGATGATGTGACCATTTTCTCTCGCATTTTTGACCAATACCTTGCTCACTTGAAGGAAATGTTTGAACGTCTCTGCACTGCTTCCTTGATGCTAAAACCAGCAAAATGTCATTTTTTCTGAACTTACGTGGAATTCATTGGGCATAAAGTTACCACGGAAGGGATCTCATCATTGCCAGATGAAGTGGTCGCTATTGAGAAAAATAAGTCAGCTATACAGCTTACGCGATATTCAGAGTCTTCTTGGGATAGTTGATTATTATTAATAATATATCCACCACTTTTCTGAGCTTGCAAAACTTTTTTTATACCTGCTCCATAAGGATGTTCCATTCCAATGAGGAAAACTTAACAACAAGCTTTTGACGCTCTATGGAAATCTCTTGCAACTGCCCCTGTACTAGTACAGCCCAAATTTGGTAAAAAATTTATCCTTTTTTCTGATGCTAGCAACGTAGATGTTGGGCCTATTCTGGTACAATTTGATGAAAATCAGGTGGATCATCCTATAGAATATCTCAGTAAGACATTGACTTAGGCGGAGAGGAATTTTAGTATTACTGAGCATGTATGGCTAGCTGTCTTGCTTACTATTAAGCATTTTCTTCTTTCCTTGTATGGGAACCATTCCACAGTGGTTAAAGATCATGCCTCCTTAAGATAATACAACAGATGAAGTATCCAGATGTACTACTGGCCAGTTGGGCGCTTAAACTCCAGAGTATGACTTTTCTAATTGTTTGTTGTGCTGGAATGCTACATCAAACACCAACGGAATGTCATAATTAGCGATATTGACTCTCTTTGCCTCTAAGGAAGATCAGATTACTTACTTATTGGGAAACTTGAGGAATTGAGCCAATAGTTTCCTGTGATTCAGCAACTATTGAAGAAGATAACTGGGAAGAACAAATTGAGGGCAGATTATTGTATAAACGATTGGAATCTCCAGGCTTCCTTATATCCAACCATTGGCAAGAGCCAAAACTGCCCTGGAGTCCCATTCTACTTTATGCCATGGCACTATAAGGAAACTCTAACAGTGGATGCAAGAGCAATGTTGCTGGGAAGTGATGGTTGGGTTAATACAAGACATCATTGATCCTTTTCTTATTTGTGCTATTTATAACCTCCCATTATGACTTATCAAAACCAGATGTTGGTCCTAAAGCCTTATTTGGTACCATCAGCACTAATCTACTGATCCACTATCTACGGTGATGCATGGTCATTGGTACACCATACTAGCAGTCAATCACTTAAAAAAATAGGTGGGATCATCTAAGTTGCCTTCACTACTTCCAAAGCGATGGCTTCTTTCTTAATTAAACAGTTCTTCACCTGCCACGACATCCTGAAGGTACTGTTATCAGATAATGGCACCAAGATCAAATCTCAAGTAATTGCTGACCTTGATTGTTTTAAAATGCACGTTTAACTCCTTTACTGACCCATATCATCCCATTACTAATGAAGCAACAAAAAGGGCAAATGGGATTTTTAATCGACATCATTACAAGATAGCTCAATCTGGCTCATCTAAGTGGAACAAATTCCTTCTGGCGTCTCTATTAACATATTGGATTAGCTACCATTGAGTTATCCAGATGTCTCCTTTTCAAGCTCTGTATATATGAGCTCCAATCTTACCCTTGAGTGTTCATCCCTTAATAAAAACTTCCACACTTGAAACTGATGAGCTAGCTATGCAAAGACTGGAGGATAAGTTATTTTGACTACAAGATATAACTGCCAAGTCTATGAGGACTATAAGTAAATGAGAAACAGACCAAAGCAACGCCCAAAACTGGTTTTCTGAGTACCAGCTAGGGGATCTATTCCTTTTCTACCATCACCCGCCAGGGGGTTAGATTTATAAACTTTGTGCGCAAGAGTTAGGACCTTTTTGAGTAATTTATCATTGAGGACCAGATTACTCAATCACTTTATTAATCAGGTTCCATTGCTCAGTGTCCCTGCTATATTTCCCTAAAGCTATGTCTCTCCTTGGAAAAAATTCTGAGGGGGGACATTGTCAGAATAGCGAGATTTGCGCTAGTTCAGAAGAATTAATGTGAAATAATTAAAAAAATCAATCAATGTGGTTTTACCACCGTGGAAGCTACTAAAACTGCTACTAACAATGATCGCCTAAATGAGCAACTAAAATCCTGAATCCCTCCTGAATATGCTGAATTATCTTGTAAAGATCTTTCCATTTTGAGATCTCCTGATTTTGCCATAATGATCAGGAAAGATCGTGCCATTTAGAAATTGACATACCCTACATGATTCCAAACTTCAAAATCTATATCTATCCCCAAATTACAAATAATAAAGAAATGCTTGTACATATCCTCAAATTTTGACTAGTTATAACTAGAGATTTCCTAGTGACAATTAGAGATATTGCCTGCATTCTAGAAGATATTTTCCTTGGCAAAAATATCTATTCCGCCAAGAGATTTGCCCAAGAGACCTGAAGTCTACTAGAAGATTATGCTGGAGCTATAACAACTAACAATCGTGCTACTTTAAAGGACACTTCCTTCATATTAAATAATAACTCAATAGTGATGCTTAAGACAACTTTGAATAAATGATTATGATAATTTCTAATCAACGGGAACAGAACTTGTTTAAGTAAGTGAACAAATCGATAAGGTCCAATCCACCAATAATAAGGATCATAAAAATTAATTTAAATAAAATATCAGTCAGGTCAAATTTTCTAGTGCCGTATCTGATGGCAGATTAATTGGGATTGACATGCTGAAAGATATAGATAGTGGGACAAGGGTAAAGGTGAGGCTTATAGGGTATTGGGGGTAATAGGGCTGGTGGCGATATCCTATGGTTGGTCAAACTAAATCATAATATGTGTATGTGTCATAGCCTATATGGACGATATTCTATTTTTCTCTCCATATAAGGCGTCCCATGAGACCCACTTGCAGCAAGTGGTTGAACACTTGATAGCGGTTAACTTGACACTGAAAATGAGCAATTGCTAATTCTATTTCCCAGATTATCTTCTTAGGAAATATTGTTTTTGACCAAGGTCATATGATTACTCCAGGCAGAAGAAATCTATTTGTGATTGGCTCACCCCAACCTCAGTAAACTAATTATGAAGCTGTTTTGGGTCATTAACCTTCCTTAAGAAGTTTACACCTAGCCTTTCAGAGGTTGCCGCACCCTTATATAATACCAGTGGTGAAAAATCCCTTCAGTGTTCCTCTGCATTGAAGGAAGCATTTCAGGCTGTGAAGTGCATCTTGCTTTCTACCTCTGTGCTTTGACATGTGGACCTGAGCAAGGAGATTATTGTGGTCAGCGATGCTTCCAATCCTTCTATTGCTGCTGCTCTATTGCAAGTGGGAACAGATGGAGTTGAGCATACAGTAGATATTTCTCCTATAAAAGTCTCTATCTGACTTTAACTACGCTATAATAAAGAGTTGTTAGTGGTAATGGAAGCGCTGACTTAATTGCTCCACCATCTACTGAATCCTCTCAGCCTTTCCATGTTCATATGGATCATTGTGCATTGCTGTACTACCATGCTCTCATGTCCTACCCATTACAAGCCTGCTGGCATAGGACCTTTGAACAATTTGTGTTCTCTTAAAAGTTAATAAAAGGCAAGGAAAACGATTTTAGCTGGCTCCCTAAGTCGTAATCTGTCCTTAGCTCCTGACTTAAGGAAGTGGAGCTTCATAACACTCAACTGGTGATTCTTTCCAGTAAGATCAAATCAAAGCAGCCCTCCACTGTCACTGGTGCCCCTGTTATGGCTTCTTTAGAGAACCTTGAAGAGTATGGTGCATTCTTACAGGTCATCCAAGAACAGCCTTTGTCCTTGTAGTATCCCCAAATTCTTGCCAAATGCACCTTAAACCAGGAAGAACTGATGAGAAGCGACATCTAAAAGACTCTATGGTATGATTCCAGGGATGTTTCTGGATTCCTTCTGGACCTTTAGTTCTGGATTTAATCAAGTAGCACTTTGATGAGATAACCGTGGCCCCCAAGAAAGTATTACTTAGTAGTTTATCCTTATATATTACTGTGAGGGAATTTCATCACAGGCTGGTAGGTATATTAAGGTATGCCTTGTTTACAACAGGATGAAACCAAATTAATATCCCCTTTCTGAGTTGTTGATACCTGTCCAGAAAGCATAAGAGCCTTGGACTTCTCTTTAGTTGATTTTAAAGTGGAGTTATCTCTCATGGATGGGTATGATGTCATTGTGGTTGTGAGGGACCGTTTCACTAAGGTTACTTACATCATCCCATGCCATACCACAGTAACAACGGTGCATATAGCTAAGCTATTTGTCTCCCATGTTTTCTTTGCCCATGGTGTACCAAGAAGATTGTCAGTGATTGTGGACCCCAATTAACATTCTTATTTTAGAAGGAGCTTTGCAAAACTTTCCAGCATTCACCCTTGTCGTTCTACTGCCTTCCACCCACATTCAAATGGGCTGTCAGTATAGTGTTTATAACACTCCAGTTCCTAGCGAGGCGGTGCACGGTGAACAGCCCAACGCCAGGGAGCTAGTCATCAGTACTAAGGGAAGTATAGCCTTATAGAGGGGTCTGGAGTTAAAGTAACAAAAGACAAGGGTGTGTAATGCTGTATTTATTAATATGTAGCAAACAAACAACAGGACTTGGGTGGGCCCCAAAGGGGTGTCCATATCCCAGCTTTTATTAGGGTATGAGTGCTCAGGTGACTTGGTCTGGAAGGAACCAGGGCGGCCTAGCGGTGCCCCTGATGCAGTTATATTTTAGTGCAAATAAATTGGCTAACATTGCTAGAGACTTCCATAAAGAGGTCTGCTCACAGATTTGCCCAAGTTAACATAAGTAAAAACATAAACTAACGAGAGGTTTTATTTAAAGAAAAGACAACAAACGAGAAAGATTGGTCTTGAGGAATCATATTTAAACCAAAGTGGGGGATTCATCAATCAGTGAAAGTAGTGCAAAGTCCAGGTGCGCCAATAAGCACATGCTTCCATCTGGTATGGCAATGTACTTAAAAATCAACCAAACTCGAGTGATTGAAGTTGAGGCTGACCTGAGTTTAAAAATTTCATAAATTAAATGGGTAAAAACCCCCATTTACCGAGTAACTGAATTGAACAATTGTTAACTAAATGGTAGCACGTCTGTTTTAACTCTATTGCTGATACACATGGCTGGGCAACTTGCATTTCCTATGAACAAACCTGAATATATCTGGCCTGCACTCAGCGTTGGTCCAAGGTGTGCCTTAAGTCAGGAAGGTCCTGTAGCTTGACCTTTTTTGACTCTTGGAGCCCATCCTTATCTTGGCAATTGAATCCTTTAATAAAGTCAGGTGAATATGACATGGGCAGACAGAATGAGTAAATTAATGTTTAAAACAATTTCTGTGGTGCTACACTGTTGAAGATCACTCATATAGTGTCTCACAACTTCCGCTGGCACATTTCATCTATAAAAATGTCAAGCATACCTCTACTGGTTGCTCTCCCTTATTCTCCAACTATGTGTTTATCCCCTTCATAGCATGGAACCTAGTTTTGGGTCCAAGGTGGAAGTTGTGGTGGACTTTAATAAGTAAATTAGGAAAGTACACCAGGAGTAAACATCTATTTTGAAGCCACCATGAAGACTTACAAGGAAGTTGATAATGTGAAGAGTATTATTGGACATGAGTATAATGAAGGAAATCTAATGATTCTTTTTTAGTACTAGGTGGTTAAATCTCATAGTTCTATATTTCAGAGATATCACAATAAAGCAGTTTTTCAAGAACTGGGACTCAAGAGGATAAGACCCTACTGCCTTTTCAGAAAGGTGGGTCATGCCTCCCTACAGTTAGATCTCACACCTAAGTTCAAATTTTATCTACATTCCATGAAAATAAGGTAACTTTATTTAAGGGCCCCTCCTGAGACTCCAAAATCTTACTATTGGTGTAATAGTTCTCTTGACTGATGCCAAAGTTCAAAAATGGGCTTGAATCTGTTAATCAGTGGAGAGGTCAAAAAACGAAAACATGAAGTTATTATAGACTACTTTATGAGCTAAAAAATATTAATAGGGCGTGTGAAGACATGTTGCCTCAAGGACCTTCACGGCCCCATATAATCAGGATCTTTCACTGCCTTCCTTATCAATCACCTGGGCAGCACCCTCATTGTTCTGCATCATCCTCATGACTGAAGCGGTGGGGTCACGCCTCTCACAATTTGGAAACTTGGGAAAGGATTTATGGAGGTGTTTCCATCAGTTCTTGTGCATGTGATGCTTCCTGATCAAATCTAGCTTTGGCGCCTTCAGGGTAAGATTCCATTTGCACTGGTTCTAGAGTTGTTTTACCAAAGTTAATTTAGGCGCAGGGATTTCAACCCGCTCATCATCTCAAATCCTGACAATGTCCCCTCAAGATCCTGTTAAATTGAGTATAGGGCCAAAGAAATCAGCCATGTACTTGATTCAACACTGTCCCCTGATTGACGTCAGCATTGGAGTACTCTGAGTTCATCTTATGAATGACCTTATAAAGTCCAGAACAAAGAACGTTGATCTTGTTCTGTTGACTTCCAGGCCAATGGTGATAAAGGTGAATGAGTCACCTGTTTGAAAAATTGGTAAGGAGTGTTGGCTAAATTAAATTGGAATGTCTCCCTTTCTGTAGTGGCGAAAAGGCCTTGCGTGGCTAGTGCTTGAAGCTGGACAATTTCATCAGCTAATATTCTCGTAACTGGATCAAAATTATCAGGTACAAAGGTATTGAGCAATGGCTGAACGCTACCTGGTAACAGGTAGCACGCCCAGAAGAGCTTCAAAGGGGGACATCTTGATGATTTGATGGCAGCTTATTCTGTAAGCAAGCAAAGCGCTGGGAAGATAATAATTTCAGCTAGAAGGATTGGAATCAACCAATTCTATGAAAAATAGAGACAAGGGTTCTGTTAGCGCGTTCCACTACCCATTGAGTGATAGGTTGTAAGGGGCAGTGAGTATCTGGTTAGTTCCAAAAAGCAAAGTAAGTTCTTGGACTACCTGCGAGATGAAATTTGACCTATTGTCCAAAAAGTAAATTTTTAAGCATCCATATTAAGTTGAAAACAGTTTAAATAAGAGTTTATAGCTTTTGCAGTAGCAGCTGGAACAAAAATCGTTTCAACCCATTTGGTCAAATGGTCCATGGCTAGGAAGATATATTTATGGCTATGCAATTCTGTGGAAAGAGGGCCTACTACATTAATCCTAATGAGATTGAAGGGACCCATTGGGGCAACAACCAGTTTACTGATATTGGGGACTGGCTCAATCTTGGGATTGGCAATTTATACAAGCTTCCAGGACCTCTTATGGTTTCTACCATTCAGTCCCAGTAACATCATTTTTTTAGCCACTAGTGAGTCTTCTTTACTGCCTCATGTCCCACAATCACATGCTTTTCTAATATAACGTCATTTCATGAAGAAGGCAGATGTAAGGGAGCTATTTCTTATTGACCCTTTTATATAACATTAATCCTTGATCTGGGTGTCTCAGGTTATCTTCTGGATCTCAGCTTGAATCTTGGGATTCTCTAACTCCACACGTTCTCGTCAGCAAATTAGATCGTACATTCATTCCTCCTCAGGGGTTAAGGCAGCCAGTACTGGCAATCTGGAGAAACCATTAACATTCTGGTGAATCACTCCTTATTGATGGACAATAGTAAAATTGTAGCCCTTCAGCCTTAGGGACCATATTGCTTGTCAGCCATCGGGATCCTTCATTTGCTGCAGCCATTGGAGCAAGTAATCGATGGTGATGATGGTGAAGTGGGTGCTGTAAAGATAGGGCCAAAAATGTTTGATCACTAACAAGACATCCAGGTATTCTCATTTGGTAACGCTATAGTTCGGTTTGTCCTTGCTCTAGGTCTTGCTGAAATAAGCTACTGTATGACTGACCTGAATTTCATCGTTCTGGGCTAGGATGGCCCCAATGATGACATCACTCACATATATGAATATCCAGAAGGTTGATCGAAATGCATATGGACTAAAATGGGTTTTATTGCAAAGAGAAGTCCTCAACGCATTGAAAGCCTGTTCTTGTTCCAGCCGCCAATCAAATGGCACGTTCTTCTGCAGGAGGTAAAATAGGGGATCAGCCAGGTCAGCAAACCGAGGGATGAATTGACAATAGTAGCCCACCATGCTAAGTAATAGCTGAATATCCCTCAGGCTCTGGGGGCAAGACATCTTTTCAATGGCGTCAACTTTGTCCAGTATAGGCTGGATGCCATCTTTCAAGACCTTCTGTCCGAAAAATTCCATTTTGAACTGGAAGAATGAGCACTTTGATGGTTTGAGTTTTATCAAAGTCTCTTTGAGTTGATTGAAGACTTCTCAAAGGTGCTCCACATGATTTATTGAAAGTTCGCAAGAAGACAGAGATATTGTCATGATATATGATGACACATGATAAATTCAAGTCCCCTAGGATCCCATTTATGGCGCGTTAGAAGGTGGACGGCGAGTTACAAAATCCCTGGGGCATCCTTGTAGGTTTGAAAAGCCCTTTGTTGGTGATGAGCGCGCACTTATCTTGGACTTCAGGGGCGAACTCCACTTGACAATATCTGATAGCAAGATCCATCACAGAAAAGTAATGTGATCCAGTGATCAAGTGGAGATAGTCTTCAATTCAGGATAAAGGGTAACTTTCTTTCTTGGTTATGGAGTTGAGTTGGTATTTTCCATCACCACCTGGTGGCTGCCATTCTTGTTTTGAACTAATAGGAGGGGTTGCCCAGAGACTGTGTGAACCCACCAATAGTCTGGATTAGAGTAGTTGTTTGAGTTCTACCGCCACCTGGGCTTTTTCAACCTTACTCTTTCATTAAGGTCAGGACTGAAAGGGGGAGCGTCCCCAATCTCCACATGGTGTAGGACACCACTCATTTTCCCAAAATCATAGGTTGAGGCCAATAGAGGTCTGAGTACTCATCTAATAATTCTTGAATTTGGCGCTGTTGTTCCCCAGTGAGCTCCTTTACAATGCAGGTGTTGACTATAGCCACTTATGGGGAGTCTCCAAACCAAACACCTTAGACTTTCAAAACTGTGGACATCATTGACAGCATCTACTAGTAGAAGTCAAATATACATGGCGGGACTAGTAGGACCCACTACCCTATATTTGTCAGTAAGGATAGCCAACAAAACCAATATGTATATGGCAAACACAGGATCTAGAATCCCCGGACAGGTTAGGGTTTCTTTGGCAAATGAATTATCTAGACCTTAAATCTCCAGAAGGTAGCCATAGGGGATGTTAACATGGACATGGTTACCAATGATAACTTGTGACTTTGAAGGTAAAGCAGTCAGCTTCTTTAAGTAGATTGACATTCCTTCATGTACATCAATGGCAGGTGGGGGAAACCGTACTCAATAGCTGCTTAAATGATATTCAAGCTGATCAACTCAGCTCTCACTCCCTAATATGCAATCCTGAGCCTTGACCTCCACTTTGAAGTCACGTGAAATCTCAAAGAATAGGGAACCCAATGTTCCAGCAGGAATATACATTCTTAATCATAATGTAATTTTGTGGAGTAGTATCGAAAAAAAATTGAGTTCTGAGAAGAAGTTTGTAGCTCAGGTTATCCAGTGCAACAATGGGGATAACTATAAAAAACTTCCCAGATTGGATAGGTAAGGAAGAATAAGCTCATATGGATCATGTACACTGTGGTTCAGCCGTGCCATATTCCATATAGTGCGGCAATTCTGGAGTGATCCTGATACATTTCATCAGTTTGGACAAAATGAAATCCATAGGAAACTGCTGTTAGCAATGGTGAGAGCCCGAATTCTATGAAATTGAAAGGCGACATGGGTAACCAGACTCCTGAACTGTGGATGTAACATGAGAGACATGAGGTATTCATTAGAAGAAGAGTAAGCAGTAGCATTTCCTTCATTGTCAATGGGTTAAAACTTCTTCTTTGGGTACAGTAGCTCCAGGTTCATTAGAGGTCATGGATGATTCTTAAAGCGTGGTAGGGGTGCCATCATGGAGCGCCTCGTCCTCTAAGATTGTAGCCCTTTTCCCGCCTCCTTTTCAAGTCATTTCCAGTATGTCTTGCACTGTGATGGAATCCATTGTAATAAGTTTATTGGAGTCATGAATTCTTCCAGTTTTGACAACTTGGACCTGAGGACAGTTGGACGATACAGAGTCAGTGGCCTTAGGACGCAGGGTCAATGAAGGATCTTGGTAAGAGTTTCCTTTATTTCCTGAATGCAATTAAATATCACTCTTCTGGCCGATTATATGCATTTGAAACTCAGGATAGGACCCCAATGCGAAATGACAGTAGTTATAGTGTCAACCAGGGTAATGAAATTTGTGATCACTAAGGGCTGTGCCTGGGCGTAGAGACGGCTGACAAACTCCCTAGGCTATCTCCTTTGTTCAGGCGGATACCAATTAATGCTTTTTTGATTGGCCAGGGTCTGATTGCTGCCAAATTCTTGTACTAAGGCGGTCTGGACCTGTTCCCAGCAGTGGCATTCTCTTAGATGTGGAGTTATAGTCTCCTGAGTGTTTCTGTTAAGTCAGAAGTAGATATGCTTCACTTTTTGCCAGTTGGTGGTCTCTTCCATGGAAATATTATATGCATGCAAGAAAAAAGTGATAATTACCTGGATGGGGGTGAACTTCTCCTTAAAACTAGTTTTTAAATTAGTACAAGAGGAGTGTATAGGGTATTAAACCCAGGAATTGGTGCAGGCTCAGAAATCTTAGTCTCCGCATAGTTGTGGGGAGTCTGATGATCCAACTTTCATCTTAGGCCCAAGAGGTCCTCTTGGATATTATCCCAGTTTAGGTTGAAAGAGGAGATGTTAATTTGTGAGAAACCTACTCTTTTAGAGCAATGATATCAGCGCACTTAAGAAAAACCTGACTTGCTAAGTTGTTAAGCGGGTGTCAAACCTTATCAGGACTGTTTAAGCTGGAAAAATGACTATCAACAAGGTTGGTGAAGGATCTTAGATTATCCATCTCATTCAACTGTGCCTCAATTAAGATCCTATGGTTGAGGGGGACTACGTCCACTCAGAGTTTACATCCTTGGGCCACATTATGGATTTGATCCCATATGGTGGCTGTGGCTTCCAAACGTCATTTCTCCAAGGGTCATATAAGTCACCAGAAGCAGGCACTGTGTATGACGGTCAAGGCTATACTTGACCACAACATAGCCTTAGTTCCCCTAAAGGTGATACTTAGGCTAAACAGGTGGGTTGTGAGGGTTGAACCCTCAAAAATTGATTACAAATTTAAATTTAAATTATGTAAATGACATTACACCAAGAATGGTATTATGAACCTTGATACGAGAAGGTTTGGGGGCAAATCAAAGGTTGATATTATTTATTTATATAATTTAATTTAGAAAGATTTTGAAATGGCCAAATTCTGTCAAATGGTCTATAATAGGTCTCAACATGAATTTTGAGGTTCAAAGTTCTCAATACTGGACCCCCAAGGGCCAAGCCGTCCATGGACTCCGCGGGATCTTCCCCAGGAAATATTCCCCTGTTACCCCTTATTTATTATATAAACTAGCAAGTGAAGGTGCTTAGAGCAGCTTTATCTTCTATAATGCCTAAAAAACTTATAAGAATCCAAAATAATTTTTAAGCTTAACTAAATTCATCTTTAAAGATTTGAAAATCTGGCGCCATGGACATCAGGAAGGACACCCCAGAGCAAAAACAGTAAAACACTAACGTGCTTCACTCCTTAGGGATGAAACCCATCTGTTTATATTCAGTGTAGGAATCTCCTTGAAAGTGCTTTACCTCCTAAGATTTCTGAGTATCCAACAGACACGTAATTTTGTTAATGGTGCTCTATCCTGTTTGGGGACTAGGACTTTAGCCCAGCTAACAAATCTTTTATAGCAACCGTTAGAAGGAATTTTCTGTTACACTGAGGGGCCAATGGGCCCTTGAAGCCCACGTGGACCTTCACATCCAGAGGTGAAGTCGTGAGGAGCCAGCTCCTAATTGTGCTGCTGAAAAGTCCATACCAGGCCTTCAACTTAGTGGAAGCGTTGGTTCCAAGAATACTCAAGGAGTTGTACATTCTGACAAAGCTGGTCTTTGAGGTAGCCAGAAATTCTGCAATCCAACACCATAAGCTGGTTTTGGGATTAATTGATTAATCATTATTTATTGACTATGGCTTCTTGATTGTCAAAAAAAGGAGGAGGCTGCGTTATAGAAATCAACAACATGGGAGTGTAAAGTTTGGGCAAGCCCTAGTTGTCAGAAGACTTCATGATGAGGCAACCTGACTAACTTTAGGAGGTGATGAATGGCAGTATGGACAAAGTTTTGAAGTTAGCAATCAGTCAATAATGTCAGTTTTCCTAATTGTAGTTGGGCTGAGGTTTATATGTTCTGCATGGTGGAAGGCATAAAAGAAGCGCAGGAGTGACTCAAGTATCCTCACACAAAATAGTCACCATTTAGTAGCTGTTGAAAAATTCATTAAGGTTCTTGTACTGAAGTTGATACTGATCACCATCAATGGAAGTTAGAGTGCACTAAAACGTGGCCCAAAACTCTAAGGATTTCAGGCTTCATGGGCTGTACTTTGTATTGCAAGGTACTACTCCATCAAGTGACGCTACTTTACTGATCAACCAGTTGACTTTCTTATCTGCTATCATCCTTCATTGTTCTTTATAGACGTTTTCACTTGGACAGCTCAGAGCCTCATGTAGTGAACACACGTTTCTCAGTGTAACAGTTGTCTTGGCTGATGCCAAGGTTTGAAAATGGAGTCTAAACTGTTAATCAGTGGAGAGGTCAAAAAATGAAAAGATGGGGTGAATATAGACTATTCTATTGAGTTATAAATTGTCAATATCTATAGATCGTGTAGGGACATGGTGCCTCAAGGACCTTCGCAGCTCTATATGGTCAGGATCTTTCACTGCTTTCCATATCAACTGCCTGATTGGCACCCTCATTGTTCTGCATCATCTTCATGACCGCAGTGGTGGGGGCCACATCTCTCACAATTTGGGAATTGGGGATGGGATTCCTGAAGATATTTCCATCAATTCTCATGAACATGATACTTTCTGATTGAATCTAGTTATGCAACTTCAGGATAAGATTCTTGTTCATTATAATTCAAGAGTTGATCTACCAAGGCTAGATTCAGGGGCAGGGATTTTGACCTGCTTATTAACTTGAATCCTGACACTTATCTTCTTTAAGGGGCTCTCAAATGGGAAGTGGAGGATATTGTGGCCACCTGTAGAGTAAATTATGTCTAAAGTATTTAATTTTGTAAAAGTTTTTGATGCTGCAGAGAACATCTAGGTTCCAGCCTGTGACTGTGTTCATTCTCAGGATTTAATTGACACTTTATTATATAAAGTTCATAATATTTCCATCCTTAAGCCAGCTCCACATTCACCGCCATGAAACTATCTCTGGTGCACAAAAGCTTCTCCCATGCTGACACCCCTGAAGGAGTGGTGGTGCCCCATAAGCCAGAGGATAATGCCATGTATTTTGAAATAACTATAAGTATGGAACATAAGAAAGAGGGGGTGATAAAGCCAAAGTGATCAAGTTGGCTGCCCTCCATGATCTTAATGACACCCTGGAACAACGTTAGATAAGGGCCAAGTGTGCCCAGGTTGGTACTGAGGGGTTGCATGTTGAGGTTGCCAACATTACATCAATGGCCCTGATGATTACAAGCTAACCTGTCAACAAAAAAGCTCATTAAGTCTAATTTTTAAATAGAGTTGAATCTTATTTCTATTACAACATCGCCAAAAGTAAAATTTGCCTCCTAGCCAATAACTTGAGTCTAGCATAATTGAGATGTAAAACTACTATCAATAGTAATCTGATCCTATTAGCTAGATTGAGCTTGTACTTGAATCAAAACAATCATGTTCTATACCCTATTTTCCCATATTTAATTAAATTTGCCACACCAACTTCACTTGTTGGTCATCTTCTGTTAAATAAGCTTATATAAGGTATCTATTTTTAAACCCTAAGTTTATTCTGTCTGTGAACCTCTTCAAGGAGGTATCCCACAACATAGGCCTTTATATATTTCTTATATTGTACAATAATTGTTTCCACAAAAAGGTGGAGTCTAGACCACTTAACATTAGAGTTCCAAAGGCTCTTGACCTCATATCCGCAATTGGTCACAAACTCCACCTAGGAGGTCAATCATGTTATTTCCCTATTATTTTATTTAGCATTTTTACTAAATATTTATATACTCCACTGGGGTTGTTGGGATTTTTGCCCATATTCGTAGCCTGCTAGATTACCTGGAATTGCTAGGGAAAAATTCCCTAAGGCGAAGTGAATTGGAAATCGGTTGGCCCAAGTTTCAGAGTAACTACATTCAGGGGATTTTGGGATATTTTCCTGGTCATATCTGTCAGGGATTGATCTGGACAAAAACTTAAAATCTCATTGGGTAGAGTCGCCAACGAAATAGGGGCATCTGATAGTGATTAACTATCAGGTGTACCAACTGGGATCAGTCAGGTTTCATCACCAACTGATTGGGAATGAATAGCAAGTTGTGAGGTGAGTGGTGCCGCCTGCATCTAGCGAATTGATTAAATTGGTGCATGACCTGCCTTAATGGGTAATAAGTTCTATTACCTAAGCAGGTCACTAGCCAAATATGGGTGTTTGCTCAGATCAAGAGGAAAACATTATGGAAACATTTTCTGACTCTTTCCATTTAGGTCTCAAGGATATCCAATTATGTAATCCTATCCTGGATGGGGAAGACCATTGCTGCCAAGATGAGGATAGTTGGTTAAACAGCAATGGCTTCCATTTCATCAAAAAAGTGTCAACCAAGAGTTAGACATCTAAATTCCCCACTATATATTCCCTAGGGCTACTATAATAAAAACCAGTTATTTGGTTAGATAATAAGAGTTATTTAGTTCTAAGTTATCCATTTGGTGTATAGTTAAACTATCATCAGCTTCCATTGTGCTGTTCTGTCTCAAGGATATTATAGCTGTGTGCAATAATTGGAAGACTCTAAGAAAAAAGAGTAAAGATCCGAGTGGGGATCTAGGGAAGAAGGATTCACAATTGGGGATAGCTGCTGACTGTGTGCTGGACCAAAAAGACTGTCAATGGGGTATCTCAGCGAAGCTTTGGTTGAACAGGAAAAGGGAATGAATCCCTATGAGTACAACATCATGAGTATTTAATTGGGAATATGGGCTGAGTGTTGGTCCAAAATATTAATTCATACTCAATTACAGATAATAGTCTCCATACTTTTATGATTAATAATTCATTCTACTATACAACATGACAAAGTTCACAAGGAAACTGAATCTGTGCAGTAAAAAGGTTACTAGGGCTGCTTACTGATAACAACTTAAGTAAATTTTTACAACTTGGTGCTCACTACAGGGGTATTGATTTGAAGAATTTAGAACATGATGTCCTATGAAGATGTTTCCAATTTTCAGAAATAAGTTACTGAAGAAAGTAACGAAGATAGAACGTGAAGAGAATCACATATAGTGGCGTTCACCCAGCTCAGCAGTGGAGCTCCAAGTGAAGCAAAATGAAGATACTCAATTTCAGGGAAAAAGACTTGCAGCCTAGATATGGAACTATCTAGTGCTGCAAGGAAACCAGTTCCACCATACATCTACTTGAGATGAAGAGTAACAGCAGGGCCAACTTGGGTTGAAATTGGGCCACTGGAAATAGTCCCAATGGTTAGCAGGGCCAACTCGGGTTGAAATTAGGTCCACTTGAATTAGTACAGAGTATCAGCAGGATCAACTCAGTTTGAAATTGGGTCCGCTTTAAATAGTCCTGAGGAGAGAGTGTTTAGATGAGGCATTGGATGAAACAAGAAGCAATCAATCTGGAGAATTGGATTGCCATACCAATGAAGATTTAAAGACAAAAATAGGAAATGATTAATCCAAGACAGTGGAGAAAATTATTTGAATCAATATCACTCACCAATGATCAGAAGTTATTGGAGACGAGTTCATCAATTCAGGAGAAATTGGATGAAGCTAACAAGGCCAGAACGACCTGTGTAATTAAAGATAGCAATGAAGGCTGAAAATCGTTTTCAGGAGAAACTGATCTGGACAATCAGATGGAACTGTTGGCTAATGAGATAAAAAGATCCAAAGCATCAGTTTCCTAAATAAGAGATGAAATTAGGACCTGTTGGATGAATAATCAGTCAATATTAAAGGCCTAATATTCAAGAGTATTTCCAGTCAGCAAGAATAGCCTATATATAAAGAGACAGTGCTGCTGGCCATATAGTGAAGGTCAATACTAATTGGAAGTATTGAGCATAAGAGAAAATAGTTGCAATGTTCCCAGAGGACCTCTGAACCATTAAATGGTTATGTCCTGAGATTTTGGTCAAGTCCTAGAAGAGTACCACTGAACCAAATGGATGGTTAAATCTTAAGAGGATAAAATTTTGAACCATGATAACTGGTAGTTTTAAGTACCTAGGACATATTATGGATGAAGAGGAAAAGAAGGACCTCTGAACCTTTTTTGTAGGTTGCAAGTCCCATTGCAAAAACAAAAAAAATGTATAAAGTATATATAAAATATTGATTTTTATGGTCAATGAGTTTTGGACCTAAGAAGCGATGAGAAATCCTGACAGCCAAATGGAGGAAATTCCACTCTCAATGAGATGAATTATCAGCTGGGGTAACTGAGAGCATCAACCTATTAGTTGATCAAGAGAAACTCGCTGATCAGTCAGAAGGCCAGCAAGAGGAGGTGCTTGAATTATTGAAAAGTATAGGAGAGGATTTGCCTAAAAATGACCATGATTTGGGATGCACATGAGATGTGATTCACAAGGTCAATACTGGGGAAAATCTGCTGAGCAGGATGAAATGAGATTGCTGTCATGAGTTGCCAAGAGTATCAATCTATTAAAAGATTTATTCAGGACTTTTCCTGAATAGCCATGCCATTATTCCATTTATTGAAATATTTGGAAAAATGATTCATATGGAATGAAGAGGCCCAGGACTCTTTTAATGAGTTACACTGGTATTTAATAGATTCGCCAATTCTGAAATATCTGAATTTTGATCAAGAGTTAATTATACGAACTGATGCTTTGTTGACAATGATTGGTGCCATACTAAGCCAATTAGATGAACTTGGGGATGAACATCCGGTGGCATATGTGAGCTGGACACTCTCATCCACTGAGAGAAAATACACTGTAACTGAGTGAGAATGCCTTGCAGTCATTTACGCCTGTAAGCAGTTTCAGGTGTACATCCATGGAATGCACTTTAAAGTGGTGACAGACCACTCCTCGTTGTGTTGGCTTTACAATTTGAGAGAACCAGAGGGACAACTGGCCCAATGGACACTTAAGCTTCAGGCTTATGATTATGAGATTATCCACCAAGTGGGGGCTTCTCACCAGAACGCAGATGGATTGTTGCGGTTACTAATGGTCCAGATGGTATACTGCAGGCGGATGAGCTATTCCAGAGAATGGTCAAATGAAAAATCAGGGATGAGACCTGATAAATTCAAGGTACGCTTTGGAAGTGATGGAAAACACTGAGACCATAGATGGACAACTATTTAAGATGATTAATGGGAAGTAGTTATTATTTCTAAAGCCATCAGAAAGAGCAGCGATAGTGCAAGCAGCTCATAAGGTTGTCATTAATGGAGGCCTGAGGGAAACAACTGACCATATTCACTAGTAATATTACTAGGAATCCATCAACTACAATGTCGCATATTATCTAGCTTGTTGCATGGAGTGCCAGTTTCACAAAAAACATAAGAATACAACTGGATACCAACTGGTCCACGCTGGTTTTGCCTGGCACATGGTGTCCATCAACATGATGAGACCGCTGATGATGAGCACAGGGGGATTCAAGTACATTATAGTTGTGATTGACCATCTGACAAATGGGTTGGGATGAAGGCCCTAACAAAAGTAGATGCTACCATTACTGCAAGGTTCATCCTGGATCAAGTAGTATACCGCATGGATGTCCGCAGGTCCTGCTTAGCAACAATGGGACCAACTTCATGTCTCATGTGATCCTGAGATTGAATGAGATAATGGGGATCAAAGGAGTAATGTCAGTACCTTACCGGCTGGAGATGAACATACTGGTAGAACAGGTGAATGGAACTCTGGCCATGACGCTGAGGAAGCTGGTCACAGGAAGAACTTCTGTGTGGGGATTGTACCTGAGCTTGGTGACATTCACCTACAATATTAGTCATCATATGGAGATGGGAAAGATGCCGTTTGAGTTACTATATGGAAGAAAGGCCGCTTTGCTTACAATTTTATATTTAGTGGTGGAATCTACGTCAGGGATGAGTCTTAAGCAATATTTGAACTGACTGATGAATATCCTGATTGATATGCAATCACAAGCATTTGATAAAACCTTGAAGAAAAGGATACAAGCGAGATAGATTGATGATAAGAACTGACTGGCCTTAGCAGAATATTGAATAGGGGAAAGAGCTGCTTATTGCGATATGCATGGTTTTGGAAGAAGAAAAAAACTAGATGCATTGTTTTTGGGTCCATTTGAAGTTATTGCCAAGTAGGCGACTGATGCCTACTCCATCAAGAATCTCTTGGATAAAAAAGTTGTGAATCAAGTCCACGCTAAGTATCTGAAGTGATGGATTGATGAAAAAAAGAGTTCCCAAAGGATCAATGAACCATTAAGTTGGTCATGTCCTGATGATTAGGTCAAGTCCAAAAAAAGACCTCTGAACCAATCTAGATGGTTAAGTCCAAAAAAGACCTCTGAACCATACAAAACTGGCAGGTTTAAGTAACCAGGGCCTAGTTTGGGGGGAAAATATAAAGATGGAATGCTGAACTGAAACAAGGTCAAGTCCCTTAGGAAAAAAGAAGAACAAAGATAAAATTTGATAAAAATATTGGGAAAAAATATTATAAACTGCACAGAGAAAAAACTGATATAATTTAATAATTTCTGTTAATTGTCCTCAGTATGGAGTTAATTCTGCCAATGTTGCCTCTTGGGGGAGGGAGGATGGATCGCAATAGGAATGAACAGATTATCAAAATCAATATGAGATCAGATGCTAGTGAGTGTAACGGTCAGGTTAAACTGATCATTACATTTTGACTCAAGATTCAGATTTCTGAATCTCGAGTCAAATCACTTTTTGGGTTTTTTGAGGTTTATGCGGGGTCCAGCACTGGGCTGTGCCCCTCCCGCACTATTCTTAGGCTCTTAGGGGCCTAAAGAACAGTGCATGAGGGGCTCCCCAGAAGGGCGACCTTAAAAGGTTGAGCCCATGATTCTGAACTCAGTTCAGAATTTTTCCTTGTTTCCCACTCTCACGTGGGACTCTCTGTGGCCTCAGGGCCACCCTTGCCTTGTCTTACCTGGTATCCTGCGGTGAGATAAATTTTGTATTCTCAACAAAATAATGGGATTTAGCTTCGAGAACCTTGATTCCGCCAAATACCCTGGTTTTTTATGTCTTGTTTGTGGTGCTCTAAGTTATTGGGATTGAATTTGTCCATGTGTTTATTTTTGATAATAAATAAAACAAGGCTAATTTTGGGGTCAGATCCTCAATTACTTGTGTCATCTTTTCTCACTTTTCAAATTTCCCAAAATCCAATGGTGAATTGGCAAATATGACAAATCAAAGCACTTACCTCGAGGGAACCTCATATCAGACAAACATTTGGCGCCCATCGCTAAGGCAAGATGGCGATTGAAAATGGGGATGTTTTTGAATCGTTATAGTGAGGGCTAGACCTACACAAAACCATTTTCTTTGAGCAGACTCAGAGCCCTGCGAGAAAGTGACTAGGGGAAGGGAAATTGAGAAGTTGGATGAAGCCAATTGCGAAACCCCAGAGTGGGGAGGAAAGCAACAGTATAAGAAGAGGCAATCGGTAAGTAACCCTGAGTAATCCTGATACAGCACTGGAGCTGTAAGATTAGTTCTGAGCGCCTGAAGATGGGCTTCACCAAGAACACCAGGCATGTGGGCCAGCAACAAACAAGAAATGCTTGATGGGGTTGCCAAATCATGCCCCCTATCAACACCATCAGCAGAAGATACCAATGGGAAGCGCCAGAGAAGAGATAGTCATGCAGGGAGTGGATTGCATCCTGCAAGTGATGACTATGGCTTCTCGGAAGCTAAAGCTGAATGAATGATGGAACCTGTGCAAGGCTGGAAGATTCATGGACTAACTTTAGAGAGCTTGGCCAGCAAAGTGAAGAGCATAAGCGGTGGTATCCCAATCCAGGATGTTATCAAGATCAGAGGAATTCAGCTCTAGTGTCAAAGACTTGTTGACTTGGGCCCAGAATTCAGCATAGGGGAGCTTGAAGTGAATACTGCTACCAATGGTAAGATCATAGACCAGAACAGCGGGTTTGTAATATTGTTTAAGTCAGAAGAGGAACTCAGGAAGCAGGTCTGACCCAGCAAGAAATGAGCGATCAAGAGCAAATGGCATAATCTCCAGAGCATCTATGATGATGGTCAGTGCATCAGCAAAAGGAGCCCAATTAAGGAGAGTTTTAAAGTCCAACTCTGGAATTGATGGCAGAGAAAGAATCAGCTGAAAATTGTTTGAAATTATTGCAAGCCTGGTTTTGGAGGTATCAGTTATCATTTCCAGTAATTCAACAGAAGGACTAGCTGCTGGCGCCAGACTAGGTGTATGGGTCCTGGAAGAACCATAGAAGAGGTTTCGCCAATCATCCTGACTCATCTGCTGGAAGAGGTGGAGGTCTGGATCAGACAAACTATTCAGGAGCTGCTGGTATTGCGACTCGGAATTTGACATATGATCTGGATGAGAATGGGATGTCAGACTTATATGGATTTCAACATTATGCACTCTACAATCCATTAAGCTCCAATTTTGGAGAAATTAATCTCAAAATTAATGGGATAAGCTCTCCAAGGGAAGAATTAGGAATGACTTGAGCCAAGAGGTTATGAAAGAAATAACAAGGGCGAATAGAAATAAGTATTCTTAATTGAGCCATGAAATGAACATCAGCAGCAAGAGTCTCGTGTCTAGGATGAGGAGAAAATCAGGAAATCAAGGACGCCAGACCAAGAAACTTGAATATGACAGCAGGCCAAATATCCTGATGGGGGGAAAACCGAATCCCAGGACTAATATCATCACAAGTAAATTGATCAGCCTGGCATGACAGAAGATCGTGGAGACTGTGCTCAGAGAAGGCAGTAGTGAGGAGGAAGAGGAAGAACGCCATATGCCAAAGGTTGTCCTGAGCAGTGTTGAGTATTGATGAGTGTACTCCACTTGAACTAATGAAGTATTTGACCAAGTGTCTGAAGCAGTGTTATCATGCCCCAGTCCTTTTCTCACTGGAAATCTAGGCAAGAGGGGGGATGTGTTGGGATTTTTGCCCATATTCTCAGCCTGCTAGATTACCTGGAATCGCTAGGGGAAAATTCCCTAAGGCGAAGTGAATTGAAATCAGTTGGCCCAAATTTCAAAGTAACTACATTTGGGGGATTTTGGGATATTTGCCTGGTTGTATCCATCAGGGATCAATCTGGATGAATACTTAAGATCTCATTGGGCGGAGTTGCCAACGAAATAGGGGCATCTGATAGTGATTAACTATCAGGTGTACCAATTGGGATTGGTCAAGTTTCATCACCAACTGATTGGGAATGAATAGCATTTTGCAAGGCGAGTGATGCCGCCTGCAACTAACAAATTGATTGTTTGGTGCATGACCTGCCTTAATGGGTAACAAGTCCCATTACCTAAGCAGGTCGCTAGCCAAATATGGTTAGTTCACTTGGATCGAGAGGAAAATGTTAGGGACACTTTTTCCAACTCTTTCCATTTAGGTCTCAAGGATGTCCAACGATGAAATCCTAATCAGAATGGGGAAGACCATTGCTGCCAAGATGAGGATTGGTGATTCAATGGTAATGACTGCCATTTCATTGAAGAGGTATCAACTGAGGGTTAGACAGCTGAATTCCCCACTATATATTCCCTAGGGCTACTATTATAAAAACCAGTTATTTAGTTAGATAATAAGAGTTATTTAGTTCTAAGTTATCCATTTGGTATATAGTTAAACTATCATCAGCTTAAATTGTGCTGTTCTGTCTCAAGGATATTATAGCTGTGTGCAATAATTTGAAGACTCTTAGAAAAAAAGAGTAAATATCCGAGTGGTGATCTAGAGAAGAAGGATTCACAATTGGGGATAGCTGCTGACTGTGTGCTGGACCAAAAAGACTGTCACCAGGATATCTCAGCGAAGATTTGGTTGAACAGGGCAAGGGAACAAATCCCTACAAGTTCGACATCACGAGTATTTAATCAGGAATACTGGCTGAGCGCTGGGCCAAAAAATAATATTCATAAACAACTACAGATAATAGTCTCCATACTATTATTGGTTGATAATTTATTCTACTATACAACATGACAAAGTGCATGAGGAAACCAAACCTGTGCAGTAAAAAGGTTACTATGGTTGCTTACCAATAAGAACTTAAGTAAATTTTTACAGGGGTCATCCTTGTAAGCCCAGGGAATGTCCCCTGTGCATAGACTGTTCTCTTTTCCCATTCTTAAGTAAGAAGGTATCAAAGAGGGTGGCTGTACCCCTCATTACCCAGGGCAACCTCGCCCATGTGGTAGATGAGCGCTGGGTAACAGCCCTCCCACTTTGGATCCCTCCCCCAGTGCCCACACTCACCTTAGCAGAACTAGTACATCTATTTAGGGAAATCTGCACTATCACTGAAATGAAATCAATTGGTCCAAAATCGAGTGGGAACAAGACCATTGATTGGATCCCATATAATTGAAAAGGGATGAAGACTGATTCATCATCCAGAATTGCCAACGGTTTTGATTCAGCCAACACCATGATTGTAAAAATTAACCTCCTCCCAAAATCGTCAGGGATGATCTCTGACCTGCAGGTAGTAGCATCAGACACCATCAACGAGGGTTCAAAGCTCCCTTCTGGTAAATTGGGTGTTGCAGCCAATGCAACACTTTTGACCGAACAAACAGCCCAGTGACTGGGCATAGGCAAGTTGGTCATCCCAAATCCATTACCAACCAATTGGGACCGCCCCTATGTGGGGTGGCCTTGGGGGATTCCTGCTGCTTGTCAGGCCAAATGCCATCATGCTAACCATTGGAAACATAACCAAGCCTTGTTTGGCGTTCAAGGTTGAACCGACAACAACTCGGCCTGCCACCAAATTCTTTGATGTCAGTTCCCAGTGAACTTATCTTCCCCCATTCCCAAATAATTTGCCAGTTAGGTTAAAATTGATGGTCTCGATCCCAGCTTGTCCCCACATCAATCAACCACTATTTAATCAGTTGCATTGCACTGAGAAAATTGTTGGTCGATTTTCTTATTTTCCTTACAAAAAATTTTGCCTCAGAAAACTATCAATTTTGATTTTATTGATATCCTTCTGGCCACATTCCTGATGGATTTTCTCTGGTGGCCCATCAGCCCTTATACAGGATAGGCTCTACTAGTACTAATGATCACTATGGCCCTCACTGTTGTAAACTGGATTCAGTGAGCTAGATACTTCTGGCAATTTAACCCTGTCATAACAAGCTTTTGCCAACAATATACTGGGATCTTGTGGCCTTACATCCACCATCTTAAAGAAAGGATCCGCCCCCTTGTCTCCCCAGTTGAATTAACCCCATCTACCAGTGACCTTATTAAAACCATACCTGTGGTACCACCCCCTGCAGCAAGACCTCCAGGGTCTAGGGCGGCCTCTATGTGGTTCGTTCTCAGGTTGCTATTCACTATTGTCTTGCACCAAAGTTTTATAGTTGACTAATGCCTATCTCCATACAATGTCATATGTGCAGCAATGCCTCTGGCATTCTGGCTTGCTTTTTGGGTGCTTATGCATCCCGACTGGCAGGCCAGTCTAAACTTCTTCTGCCGTTTTCATGACATAATTGACAACCATTGTTTCCAGCCACTTCCGCCCTGCTCTTTGAGGTGGGCGTTGCAGTGGTTACCCTCTACCAAATGAAAATTCAATCAGTAGTCTGCTTTTTGTTATTCGTTTGGTCACTTGCCAATTTTGGGAGTAGTATTTTCTCTACCCTGGAGAAATTTCTTCAGGTTGGCTGAGCTGCGTGGATTACTATCCCTCCCCCTCCTTATAGCCTGGAGGAAAGTTCATGTGTTCCTTCCTGGGAGATATTAAATCAAGTTCTCGACACCCTTGCTGAGGTGCAGATGTGTTCAGCCATTGCCCTTAACAACGCCGCTGCATTATCTCATGCCCAACAAGGAGTCGCTTTATTGGATGCTGTGGTAGGGGACGCCCGTCAGTGGGTTAGAGGCCTTCTGCACTCTTCCTCACAAACGGGAGATCCCACTTTGCTGATTGCCATCATATTGGCTGCCTTGAAACCCCCTGTGTCATGCTTGGACCACTTATTCAGATTGCTTTATACTATGGCCAAAGCCCCTAGCTTGGCTTCTTTGATCTTTACCTTCCATGAACTGGCTCCCACACTGGACCTCTCTAATGATATGCTTCAGGCAATCTTTAGATCAGGTTTGGATTCAGTTTCTGCTCATCATGAGGTTTGGTCCACCTCAAAATGAATGGTAGGTCAAATATGTGCCGCCACAACTACTATCAATGCCTCCCCTAGCCATGCTTCCCACTATCTAAAGGGAAATTTTATGATAGGATTACCCAACGATGATGCGGGCGTAGTGTCTACCATAAAACCAGGGATAGTTCCATCTTATGAGCCTGTCACTACTCCTTCATCAGAGTTGGCTGATCCCGATTCACCTATAAATAATTCAGTAAACGCCCAGATGGAGGAAGCCAGTTCTCAAGCCCTCGTCCTTCCTATCTTTACTCCAGGGAAAGCCCCCAAGCTTCCCCCCAATTTGCTGGCTATTTCTTCAGTCACAACAGAAATGCCCAAATCTTCCAATAAACAAAATTCGCTTATTTCTTATTGCCTATGAAGATTAGTATTGGATCCCACCATGTCTCCTTTGAGGCCCTGGTGGACACCGGAGCACAGGTATCTTCATGAGCGTCAAGTTAGCCCAACAATTAGAACTGGACATGAATGCAGGTCCATTGGTGATGGTGGCTTTTTCTGCCTCCCAGACATCATATGTTGTCCGTCGGCCAGTACCTTTTTTGGTACACCAGTTTAGCTTCTGCGATTGGTTTTCCACTATGCCAAACCTGGTGTTTCAGGTGATCTTAGGAGTAGGATGGTGGCGCCGTCAACATGTCAAGATCCACATGGAGTCTAACATGCTGTCGTTCATTAATGATCAACTGGAGGGTAAATATCCCCTTGGTTGACACTCTCAAGAAAACTCAAGGTTGTAGTTCAATCACTTCCCTCATCTCTCCTGTGGGCATACCATCCAATTTTCCAAAAAGTTTAATGCGCTATCAAAGCATTTTGATTCTGAAAAGGTGGATTGTCTGACTCCTCACACTAGATTCAACTTAGGATTTCATACAACAGTGGAGTTGGTGAATATCAACTTCCCGTTGTACCCCCATACAGCGGAGGAGGAGGTTGCGCTCAACATTTGGTTGGACAATATGTTGAGAAAAGGTTGGCTGTTTTGGAGACATCGCCAGTCGCGTCTCCCATTATTTTTGCTAAATAAGCTGATGGTTCCCTCCATCCCTGCATGGATTACGGACATCTAAACAAAGATAACAGTTCACAATCCCTACCCCCTGCCTTTGGAGCAGATGATAAGCCAAGCAATCACTAAATCTTGTGTGTTTTCCAAGCTGGATCTTGTCAACGCCTTTAACCAGATTTGGGTAATGAAAGGGCAATAATGGTTAACAGTGATCTGGACGAAACAAGCCATTTTTAATTCCACGTAATGCCCTTTGGGCTGGGAAAGCTCCCACTACATTTCAACATATGATTGACAGTTTACTGGGTGACCTCCAGTTTACTTGCGCAGTCACATATATTAACGACATTCTGGTTCACTCCCCAACTCCCAAAAACATGCTATTGACTTGGAAGTGATCGTGGCCGCCTTGCATAAGGAAGGCTTTTTTGTTAAGCCTTCCAAATGCAAATTCTATAAAAGAAAGTTACCTTTCTCAGGAACCTCATCCTTGAAGGCTACACGATTCCACCCAATAAGTTGGATGCTATCTGAGAGTGGCCAACCCTGACAACCCAGAAACAGTTACGGAGTTTCTTGGGAACCATTATTTTCTTAAAAAAATTTCCCTGGCTCTTTCTCAGCTTGCTGCCCCGCTCCACCCCTTCACAGGCAAGAACGTACCATTTTGCTGGACGCCCAAATGCCAGCAGGCGTTCAAATTGATCAAAGAGATGTTTTTATCTCCTCCTGTCTTATAACATGCAGATCCCACCAAGCCATATATAGTTGCATATGATGCCTCCTCAGTGGCAATGGGGCAGTGTTACTCCAATAGCACGATGGCCTGGAACACCCAGTCACCTATTTTCCTGGAAGTTTACCTCTACAGAGCAGTCTTTGGCCATCTTTGACAAGGAGTTGGCAGTCATAGCATGGGCATTAACTCAGTGGAGGTATCTGTTACAAGGTGCACAACATGAGTTAACAGTCCGCATGGATCACCAGGCTCTCTTATATTTTCATAAACCCCAAAAATTGGTGCACCAACAAGCATGAAACTATTAGGACTTGTGCAGTTTCAATTTCAAATATGAATTCATAAAAGGTGCGCTTAATGTACTTCCTGATTTTCTCAGCTGCAGCCCCGCCCACTTTCCCTCAGACCCAGAGAAAGAGGACCTTGTTACCGTGATTTCTGCTGCTCAAATCCTGTAAATTGTTCCCCCTGTCATCTGTTCCATTGCTCTAGCCCCTGACGCCCCATTAGTCGCTCAAGTCTTAGCTGGTCAAATGGCCTGTCCTGAGGGCGTGGAGTTGTTTGAGCAATTGTCTCAACAAAACCATAAACACTCTCTATACTCCTTGTAGGAGGGTCTCTTTATTTTTGGTCACGAATTTGGGTTCCCCATCCCTTCAGAACTTAGTTAACTCATGCACATCATGATCCCCCCACAATCAGCCATCCAGGAAATAAGAAATGCATTGACTTGATCAAGCGGACCTACAATTGGGTGGGTTTAACCAAGGAGGTTCCAGCCTGGATCGCCAATTATGTTACTTGTGCTCAGGCTAAGTCAGATCGCTCTGGTAGAAATGGGCTTCTACACCCCTTTCAGCAGGTGGAGGGTCCATGGACATCAGTGTTCATGGATTTTATTGTCAAACTCCCTGCTCTAATGGGTTTAGGGCAGTGATGGTGGTGGTGGATTGTTTTACTAACTTTTCCCTTTTTATTCCTTGTACTTCCATGATTACATCAGAGGAAACTGCTCACCTCTTTGTGCACCATGTGTTCTCAATGTTTGACCTCCCACAGGAGATCATCAGTGACCATGGTTCACAGTTCACAGCGCAGTTCTGGAGCGAACTCTTATCTATATTAAAAATCTCCCCATGTCACTCCATGGCATATTATCCTCAGTCTGAAAGACAGACCAAGCGAGTTAACCAAGTCCTTGAACAGTACCTGCGTTGCTATGCTGCACCCGCACAGGACACCTGGGCTAACAACCTTCCCCTTTCTCAATTTTCTTATAACAATGGGACTCACGCTTCCAAAGGATTTTCTCCCTATGAAGCGATGTTGGGTTATAATCCTTTCTTTTTGGTCAGACCCTGCTCATGGCCCAAGGTCTAAGCTGCCGCGGATCACTCTGAACATATTAAGTCAACTCAATCCTTAGTGCGGGAACACCTCACCAAAGCTATTGATGACTACAAGCAGTTTGTAGATTGTAAGCGACTTCCAGGTTATGACATAATGGTGGGCTCCTATGTTATGCTTGATACACGTCATTTATAAATGCAAGTCCCCTCCCATAAGTTTGCTAGTAAGCATTTGGGCCCCATTTGGTAGAGGAAGTCTTAGGCAACGGTGCTTTCTGGTTAAAGCTTCCAGCTCATTGGAAACAGCATCCTATCTTCCATGTTTCCCAGTTGTTGCCCTTTAAGGGCACAGTTCCCATGGAACTTGAGCCAATCATCATTGAAGATGAGGAAGAGGCTGAGGTGGATAATATCCTGGCATCCCGTAAGTCCTATTGGTCCATTAAATATCTTGTGGCTTGGAAAGGGTATCTGGATTATGAGAACAGTTGGGTCAAGGCTTGCAATTGCGCCAACTGTATGGAACTAGTTGAAGCGATCCACAAATCACACCCTGAAGCTCCCCACCCCCCCCCCAAAAAAAAGTCATGACTTTAATGGCGATCAAGTTACCCAAGGCGCACAAGAATTTGGCCCTCGTGCAGTTTCCCAGCGGTGGTGCCCTTCCTTTGGAAAAAGGAAATGGTAATGTAAGTCCTGGGAAATGTCCCCTGTGCATAGATCAGGCTTTTTTTCTTGTTCCCAAGTAAGAAGGTATCAAAGAGGGTGGCTGTACCCCTCATTACCCAGGGCGACCTCGCCCACGTGGTAGATGAGCTCTGGGTAACAGCCCTCCTACTTCAGATCTCTCCCCCAGTGCCCACACTCACCTTGGAAGAACTAGTAAATCTAATCAGGGAAATCTGCACTGAGATCGCCAAAATGAAATTGATTGGTCTGAAATTGAGTTGGAACAAGCCCAATGATCATATCCCATATAGTTGAATAGGGACGAAGTTGATTCATCAGCAGAATTGCCAACAGTTTTGATTTGGCTAACACCATGATCTTAGAAATTAACCTCCTCCCAAAATCGTCAGGGATGATTTCTGACATGTAGATAGTAGCATTGGACACCATCAACAAGGGTTTGAAGCTCCCTTCCAGAAAAATGGGTGTTGCAGCTGATGCAACGCTTTTGATGGACAAACAGCCCAGTGACTGGGCACGGGCGGGTTGGGCATCCTGAACCCATTATCAACCATTGGGACCACCCCTACATAGGGTGGCCTTGGGGGATTCCTGCTGCTTGTCAGGCCAAATGCCGTCATGCTAACCATTGGAAACATAGCCAAGCCTTGTTTGGCGTTTAAGATTGAACTGACAGTAACTTGGCCTGCTGCTGAATTTTTTGATGCTGGTTCCCAGTGAACTTATCTGCCCCCATTCCCAAATAATTCGCCAGTTAGGTCAAAATTGAGGGTCTCAATCCCAGCTTGTCCCCATATCAATTGACCACTTTTTAATCAGTTGCTTTGCACTGAGAAAATTGTTGGTTGATTTTCTTCATTTTCCTTTACAATAAAAATTTGCCTCAGAAAACTATCAATTTTGATTTTATTGATATCCTTCTGGCTGCAAAGGGTGGTTAGCTGAGCAGGTAAAACTGCTTCCACCCTACGTGCAGGTTTTGAGTTCAAAACCTGTACTGGCTAGAAAAAATTCTTGGTGTGGTATATTTGTCCCAAGGTCGACCCACCTCAAATATTTTTTTTCCTTCTGGCTGCATTCCTGATGGCTTTTCTCTAATGTCCCGTTGGCCCTTATACAGGATAGGCTCTACTAGTACTAATGATCACTATGGCCCTCACTGTTGTAAACTGGATTCAGTGAGCTATATAGTTCTGGCAATTTAACCCTGTTGTAACAAGATTTTACCAACAATATACTGTGATATTGTGGCCTTACATCCACCATCTCCAAGAAAGTATTCGCCCCCTTGTCTCCACAGTTGAATTAACCCTGTCTACCAGTGACCTTATTGAAACTATAGCTATGGTACCACCCCTGCAGCAAGACCTCCAGGGTCTGGGGCTGTAAGGAGAGTGTCTGTAAATCTCCCGTTTCCAGCATGGTGGTGCTTGGTGCACAGAGCCAACACATGGAAACTAGCCATTAGGACTACAGCTACTGGCGCACAGAAGAGGGTGCTAGAGCAATAATAACTAATAGCAAGCAGTGCGTTAAGTGACCATCTAAAAACAACGTGGTGCACAAGGAGAGAAGGGGGTAAATGGCCCAGGTTAGAGGGTACCTGGGAAAACCAATGGTGCATGTGGTGAATATCTTATTGTGTTCAAAATGGAATGTTTAATGTGGTGCAAAACCTCCACAAAGGGGTCCACACATAGGATTGTCTGAAATAACATCTTAATGAAATGGGAAAAATGGGGAAGTTTTATTGGGAAGTCAACCAACAAGGAATGTTGGTTGGGGAAACATATTTAAAACTTTGATGAAGGAATAAGGGGTTTGCATAAGTGGACCCAAGCACTGACCCACCAATAGGCACACACTACCATCCAGATTGATAGAATATGCTGAAACCAACTTCACTTGTGTAATCAACTTAAAGTTGGATTTGGCCCAAACGTGTGATTTTGTAAATAAAACGGGTTTTGAAACCCCATTCCTTGACTAACTGAACCGAACCATCTGCATTCATTATGTAAACCATTCATTTCAACTCCTGGGCCAACATAAGGGGCTGGGCGTTCTGCACTTCACTAATACCAACCTGGGCATATTTGGCTTGTACCCAGCGTTGATCTAGTGTGTGCCTAAGGTTAAGGAGGGCCTGTAATTTCACCTTACAGGCCTCCTGGCGCCCAGCCTTATCCTTGGGGTTGGTCCCCACTATGATGACATGTGACCATAATATTACCCTATCCTCCCTACAGGGCTCAACCCCCCTCCAGGGGCTTGCACAAGGGAAAAGCTCTTGTGGGAAGGGGCCAACTTCATGGCGGCAACGGTCAATTTAGGTTGAGATCCAGAAGCCTGGGTAAACGCTGGTGGAAGGCTTCAATAAGATCTTGGGAATGCACACAGTCGCGCACTGGAACCCAACTGTTCTCTGCAGCGTTAAAGCCCTTCCAGGATACCAGGTACTCAAGTCTTCTTTTAATGCAGCGGGAGGCAACTATTTCTTCCACCTCCCACTCTGGCGCCCCATCCACAAGATAGGCCTCAAGAGTCTCTGGTGGGGGACCTCAAACAATGTCAGTTTGCTCTCATGAAACACAGAGAAGATCCAAAATGAAGGGGGAGATCTAGCTGGTATGAGGAATGGCCACCTTCCTAACAACGAGGTAGGGGCCAATCCTCTTTGGTCCCAGCTTCTTGCATGGCTGCTTGATAAGGATTTTATGAGCATCAAGCATCATGAGATCCCCTTCCTTGTACGCAGGACACACTCAGCGCTTCCCATCAGCGTTCTCCTTATACACTTGCATTGCCGCCTCCAAGCTTGTGGAAACTCCCTGGTGGACCTTCTTGATTGTCTTGGAAAAGTCCACTACCACTTCAACCTTAGACCCACAGCTGGGCTCCATGTTAAAGGCGAGGTTAAAGCCATGGCTGGCGAAAAATGGGGAACAACTGATAGAGGAATGCAACATGTTGTAACTAAATTGGGCCATAGGAAGGTGAGAAGCCCAATCTGAATGATCCATGGCAGTGTAACACTGCAGGAACTGTTCCAAGCACTGGTTCACTCGTTCAGTCTGCCCTCTGATTGGGGGTGATAAGCAGTTGAACAGCAGGGGTTAATCTGAAGAGTCTTACACAACTATTCCCAAAAGATGGAGGTAAATTTGGGTCCCCAGTCACTTATAATCTCTTGGAGAACCCCATGGAGCGCAAACACATGCGTGATGAAGAGCCTAGCCATCTCAGCCATGGTTATTGTAGTTCTGCAAGTAATGAAGTGGGCGAACTTCATAAAACGGTCCACCACCACCATGATGGCATCATAACCATCAGAGAAAGGTAGTTCCACAATGAAATCAACTGAGAGGGAAGTCCAGGGCCCATCAGCCTTTTGGACTGGTACAAACAACCCCGCTAAAGGTTGACAATTGGGTTATATCTGGTTGCATACCAGGCACTCCTTACAATACCGCCCCACCTGAGCAGGCAAGCCCTTCCAATTGTAGGTGTGACGTATCAACTCCAAGGTCTTTGCTCTCCCCAGATGACCAATGGTGATTCCATCATGATGGTCCCAGATGATTTCCAGGCGCAGTGGTCCAGCAGGTACCCAAAGGCGCCCCTGAAACCACAACGTCTCATCCTTTTCATGATAACCCCTGGATAGATCCTCTTGATTCAAAGAGCTCTTAGCAAGTACCATAGTATATTCTCCTGACAGCAGCTGGAAAAGGACTACTTTCTGAACATACCATATTCCTCCACATTTTCCAGAGGTGCAAGCGCTGGCCCATTGGCCAGAGGAGAGGGAAGTTGTGACAGAATTTTATCTGGAGGAATCATCACCTGTACGTTGTGGACTTCTACCTCCTTTAGATCAGGAGCTAAAGCAGGGTTGCGACTTAAAGCATCCACCAAACTGTTATCCTTGCCCTTGGTGAATTTGTACAAAAAGGCAAATTGGGCAAGGGTCTCATGCCAACGGGTCTGCCATGGGGTTAAGACATGAGGGGCGCGATAGTACAGCAATGCGCGGTGATCTGTGCATATGCAAATGGTTGGGTAGAGCCATGCAAGTGGTGACACCAATATGTCAGCGCCTCCATCACTGCTAGTAACTCCTTGTCATAAATGGCGTAATCTAACTCAGGCAGAGACATTTTCCTGGAAAAATTTCCCACAGGATGCTCTATCCCATCTTTGCCTTTTTGTAACAAGGCAGCCGCTATGGCGAAGTTGGAAGCATCTGTGGACACAATGAACTCTTTGGAAGAGTCAACATGGTGAAGGATGGTCGTGGACAACAAGGTACACTTCAATGCTTGGAAAGCATCCTCCAAAACGGGGGACCACTGAAACACTTTTTCACCACTAGCCCTATACAAGGGCGCTGCCACCTCAGAAAGGTTTGGCGTGAACTTCTTGAGGAATGTACATGTCCCCAGAAAGCTCCTCAATTTTTTTACTGAAGTAGGGGTCGGCCACTCACAAATTGCCTTCTCCTTATCTGGAGTTATCATGTGTCATTGGTCAAACACGACGTTGCCCAGAAAAGTGGCCTGGGACTTAAAGAATTCACACTTGCTTACCTTCAGCTTAAGGCTGACTGTCTTTAACCACTATACCACTTGCCAAAGGTGTACTGCATGGGACTCCTGATCAGGGGAAAACACCAGAATGTCGTCCATGTAGGCAACCGCGCATACCCCTAACAATTCCCCCAACGCTGCATCAATGCAGCGTTGAAAGATAGCAGGGGCATTCTTATCCCAAAGGGCATGACCCAAAACTGGAATATTCCTTTTCTGGTGTGGAAGGTGGTTAACCACTCCTGGCCCTTCTTTATCTGGATCTGGTTAAACGGATTGAGGCAATACAGCTTGGAGAAGACCTTCGCCTTTTCCACATAGCGCACAATCTGTGAATCCAAATGGATGGGATGAATGTCTGGTACAGTGATGTTGTTAAAGTTCCCGTAGTCCACACATGGGCATAGAGTACCATCAGACTTCTCCACAAAGAGAAGTGGGGAGCATACAGGGGAGGTACGCTGAAAAATTGCACCTTTGGCTAACTGTTCCTTCACCCACACATCCAACGCATCTTTCTCCCAGAAAGTCAATGGATAAAAGGGGAAGATATATGCACCAGATCCACAGTGAGCTTGAAGTCACAATCAAACTCAGAGTGCTCAGGGAGTGCGTTAGTGGATGTGGCATCAAAAGAAGATTCCAAACCCTCCAAGAATGAAGGTATAGGAACCTCCACTGAAGGGCTCTAGAAAAGAGGCAAGGCTATAAGGGTGAAGGTGGGGCCAATGGGGCAATTTGCCCTGGGCGTTATCCTCAGCCAAAGGAAAAACTAATGTGCGACCATTCTTTAATGTAAGGTATAGGATATTCACTTTCAAGTTGGTTTTAACGTCAAACTCTCGCCACCACTCCACTCCCAAAATGATAGGGAACAAGAGGTTTTTGATAGCCTGGAAGTGATTGGACAAGTGGTACTTGCCAACCTGATAGTCCACTGTCCCCCATAATATTCAGAGTGGGAATGCCTTGGGACTCCCCTCCCTTAACCACATCACCTGGCAAGTAACTCAGCTCCAGGTAGTCAGCCAGGCATTGGCCCATAAAGTTATTAGAGGTGCCGGTATCCACCAGTACAGTGGTGCTGAATTTCCCTAATGGGAGGAAAGGGTAGCAGACAGTAGAAAAAACTCTAAATGGTCTTGATTAATAGCAGACAACGCCAGAACATCACCAACAAACTCAACCTTTGGAATTAGCACATCAACATGGTGTGTTTTGGAATCATAGAAGGGGAGGGATAGTTGGCCCCTCTTACCACTGAGGCCACATACACCACCATGTCTTCTGAAGGTTCATATACTTTATCATACTTAAAAGGAAGTTCTTTCTCCACTTTCTGAGTGCCACGGATTATGGTAGGGTTCAAACGAGGGTTCTTGGGGGTTATTTGATATACTGGAATAGGGTTCTCATCCAGGCCATAAGAGCTAATAAACAGCTCAGTGGGTTGAATACTATTTTTGTAATAAAACGCGTTTTTAGATGCAAACGACCCTATTCCCCCAACTGCAACAGAAGGCAAGATGTTATCCAAGGCCAACACCCCCAGGCCTATCTGCGCCAATTCTGCTGGCATTGTCTGAATGTGCTGTAAAAGGAAAACTCATTTATTTAATTTGAAATTGATTAATTTGGTGGAAAGTCAGGGAATCACAACTTTCAGACCTCAAATCGTCTGTATCCACCAGGCACAAGCATGAAGGGTGGATACTTTTCAGTTGGAGGCAACCATAATAATGCCAAGTTGCTCCGACCTTTGGGAAAAAAGAGGAAACAGTGGTGCGGCTAACAACAGCTGAATCCCATAGCTGGCACCCACTGTTTCAACTTTGGAAAAGTTCCACATGGAAAAAGTTTGTGCACATAGATTTAGCAGTTTGGTCAACTAATATAAGGAAAGTGTCTGTAAATCTCCCGTTTCCAGCATGGTGGTGCTTGGTGCACAGAGCCAACACATGGAAACTAGCCATTATGACTACAGCTACTAGCGCCCAGCAGAGGGTGCTAGAGCAATAATAACTAAAGCCAAGCAGTGCGATAAGTAACCATCCAAAAATGACACAGTGCACAAGGAGAGAAGGGGTAAATGGCCCAGGTTGGAGGGTACCCAGGAAAACCAACGGTGCATGTGGTGAAAATCTTATTGTGTTCAAAATGGAATGGTTAATGTGGCATGAGACCTCCATGAAGGGGTCCACACACAGGATCATCTGAAATAACATTTTAATAAAATGGGAAAAATGGGGAAATTTTATTGGGAAGTCAACCAACAAGGAATATTGGTCAGGGGAAACATATTTAAAACTTTGATGAAGGAATAAGGGGTTTGCATAAGTGGACCCAAGCACTGACCCACCAATAGGCACACACTACCATCCAGATTGGTAGAATATGCCAAAACCAACATCACTTGTGTAATTGATTGAAGTTGGATTTGGCACAAACGTGTGATTTTGTAAATGGAACAGGTTTTGAAACCCCATTCCTTGACTAACTGAACTGAACCATCTGCATTCATTATGTAAACCATTTGTTTCAACGCCTGGGCTGATATAAGGGGCTGGGCGTTCTGCACTTCACTAATACCAACCTGGGCATATTTGGCTTGTACCCAGCGTTGATCTAGTGTGTGCCTAATGTTAATGAGGGCCTGTAATTTCACCTTCTGGGCCTTCTGGCACCCAGCCTTATCCTTGGGGTTGGTCCCCACTATGATGTCATGTGATCATGACAGGGGCAGCTTCTATGTGGTTCATTCTCAGATTGCTATTCACTATTGTCTTGCACCAACAATTTATAGTTTCCCAATGCCCAGCTCCATACAACATTATATGTACAGCAATGCCTCTGGTATTCTGGCTTGCTTTTTGGGTGCTTACACATCCTGACTAGCAGGCCAGTCTAAACTTCTTCTGCCATTTTCATGACAATCCTGTCATAGACATTGCTCTTAGTGTCTTGTTGGTGTTCATTTTGATTTTAGGATCCCAATTTTACCTGGTTTGGGATTTTCCATCACCTCCTTGAAATCAGGAGAGTTACAGACAATCTCTTTAAAATTATTCAGTGATTTATGACAGTGACATATATGATAGAGAATTGATGCAGGATAAAACTATGATAGAGATACTTTTTAAAAAAAAAATGAAGCAAACAACCTATACTTAATCCTTGAGCTAAATATGAATACAATACTATCATGGTATGTGACACATAGAACCAAGGTTGCATATTTCTTGATGCTTAAGTGTAACTAGAAAGACAATACCATTGAATCTGCTACTTGCTGACTTAAGAAATTATAAAGAATTACATTGGACTTTCTGGAAATGCAGCTATATATTTAATAGATCATAAAATAAGACACTCAGCTTTCAATCTATGCTTAGATTTTGATGCAACAGAATGGGTGCTATATAACATGAATAAAGGTTCTGGGAAAGCAAAAAACTTTGAGCATACAATATTAATATTTAGGATGAATGTACTATGGCACACAACTAGAACTTTGAAGTGGTAGATAGACCTCTATCTACTTAAAACACATTCACTCACTGACTGACGACTGACATCTAAAACCTTCGAGTCTGATAGGTCAATCTATTTGGGTGAGTAGTTGAGAATTGGTGAATCTTATCGAATCTGAAATTATCGAGCCTGATGGGTTAATCTATTTGGGCGAGTGGGTGAGAATTGACAAATATTGTTGAATAATTCACCAAATTGCTCACCTGAAGCTAATCGATTCTAATAAGTTTAATCTATTTGGGTGAGTGGGTGAGAATTGGCAAATAAGATCGAATCTGAAATTATCAAGCCTGATGGGTTCAATCTATTTGGGTGAGTTGGTGAGAATTGGCGAATACTATCTAATAATTCAAATTGCTCACCTGAAACTCAACAAAAATCAGTATTAGAGTTTAAGTAGATTAAGTAGTTAGGATAATCAGTTCACCAGCCACGAGAGCAACAGTGGAGCTGTTAGTCTGAGTGGCTCGAGAGTAGTGCTGGCACAGCCTATAGGCTACAATGTGAGCTTATCATCTGATAAACTAAATACCGTAGCAAAGCAAGGGTATTTGGATGTTAGGTTTATATATTTTAAAAACCTGCCTAATTTGGTTCACCTATTTAATAAAATACTTTTGGCAAGTTAAGTAGAAGTTAATTTAGTAGTTTGGAAGATATGTCACATACACGATGATTTTAAATATATAAAGATGTTTTGGGTAGCAGTTTGGTATTATTTGATTGATTCGATAGGTTTATTTTATTTGGCCGAGTGGTTGATGGCTTTTGGTCAAATTGATTGGACACAGTTTAGTTTAAGGGGTGATTAGTTATTGGTTGTTTTTATAATTTCAGTTAGGTTTACCTGAATGGTTGGTGGATTTTGGTTGATTCGATTGAGCGATTAGATTTGGCTGAATGATTTTGTTTATCTATAATATAAAATCTAAGTTAAATTGAAAATCTTTAATTTTATAGACACCGTAGCGAAGCACGGGTAAATCGGCTAGTATAATATAAAAAAATATTCGAGGTGGGTTGACCTTGGGACAAACATCACACCGAGAATTTTTCTAGCCAGTATAGGTTTCGAACTCAAAACCTGCACTAAGGTGGAAGCATTTTTACTTGCCAGGCTAACCAACCTTTAGACCTATATAATACTAGCCGATTTGCCCGTGCTTCGCTACGGTGTCTAAAGTTCAGATTTTCAATTTAATTTAGATTTTATATTATAGATAAACAAAACCACCAGCCAAATCTAATTGCACAATCGAATCAACCAAAAACCACCAACCACTCAGCTAAAACTAACTGAACTTATCAAATCAACCAATAACTAATCACCCCCAAAGGGGAGGATACCCAAGTGGTAGAGTAGTGACCTACCGCTGCCTCCCCGAGTTCGATTCCGGTACTGGAACTTTGGGTAGGGGACAATTATGACTGTGTTGATGTTGCGCACCAGTGCCCCGAACCGAGCTAGCGAATAGCAAAGGCGGTCCATGGAGTTCCTGGCCTATCATACGCCGCGCGTGGAGGTTTTCCGGATTTTATCCTCCTTTCCCATTCATTCGATTTCCCTTAATCGGTGCGGTATCGTCCCCAGGTCGGCCCATCTCGAATCTACTAATCACCCCCAAGGCTAAACTGTATCATATCGATTCGACCAAAAACCATCAACCACTCGGCCAAATAAAATAAACCTATCAAATCAATCAAATTCTAAAGTATTTTAGTTTTTATATTGGTATATAGCTATTAATAAGTTCAAAAACCATTAAATCTATTAAAAATTCCAACCTCCAGCCACTTAGCTAAAATAATTAAGCCTGCCAAATTAACTAAACCATCAATCACTTACCTGAAACTATTGAGCCTATCGAATCAACCAAAAAATAAACCACTACTCAGCAAAAACCAATTACGGAACTTACAACAGCCAAAAACTACCAACCCCTTATCAAAAACCTATGAAAAAATCTAATTAAATGAATATGAAAATACCCAGCCAAATTACTATATAATTATATTAGAAATACATGTTATAGATCTTAAATAGAACTGATATTTAAATTTATATGATTATTTTAAATAATTACATACTAGGTGACCCATGCAAATACTTTGCATCACTTCAAATAATAGGATTCCTTATACAACTATTCTATGGATAGTACTTAATCAATAAAAATAGATTATTGCAAATAACAAATGATGAGAAACTGGCAAAAACATAATGAAAATAAAATTTACTTTTTAAAGTTTTAAATTTTATTTGAGGTGGGCTGACCTGGGGATGATACCGCACCAATTAGGGAAGTGAAGAAAATGGGAAAGGAGGATAAAACCTGAAAATCCTCCATGTGCAGCATATGATAGGCCAGGAACTCCATGGATCACCTTTGCTATTTGCTATCTCAGTTTGGGGCATTGGTGCACAAAACTAACACAGTCAAAATCATCCCCTACCCAAAGTCCATTACCAGGATCAAACTTGGGAGGCAGTGGTAGAGGGTCCATACTCTACCATTGGGGTATTTTTTTATACTCCATACTTTATTAAAATAAAACTTTTGAGAGAAAGTAAGAGGGGAGGATGGAATACAGATGATTTGGCTGAGGGTAAAAAAGACTGGGGATTTGGGCCACTAGAGTTCTAGCACCTCCAACCATTGCTGATCAGCAATTGCCATCGCTAGCCACAGTTCCAGCAATGGTGGGCTTACAGGCCATACTATTCTTAGATGATGAGTAGCTTCATCGCATGCAATGAGAGATCCGGTGGGGAAAGCCACATGCGTGGCCTTATAACACCCGGGGATTATGCGCAAGAATTTTGAGATCTGGCAGAGCTAATTGAGATAATCTAAATGGTCTGCAATACCAAACCTCTGTGATGGGGGTGCTTATTGCTCATAACCTTGGTGACAAATGCACAGTGAATTACCCATACACAATAATGGTAAATGAAGGCACATAGTTGGATTGAAGCCATTCTCAGAATTTTTGTAAAGAACAGGTCCTGCGATGGATGTATACTCAGAGGCAAATGATTGCCTGATAGGATGTATCATATTGTGGATCAGTATCTTTTGAACATGGCGCACTTATAATAGCAATGTGTTATGTCTGCTTCCAGTTTTGTGCATATGGGGCATTCTTTGTGCTGGTAATCTGGCCCGCTGTGCTTGCCCGATTTAAATGCCTGATTAAGGATCTGCCATGTTACCAACCGCTGTTTGGCTGTAACCAAGTGGGTGTTCAGGCCCAAAATCAACTCCTTTATTGGGTAGTTGGTGTCATAGCCTTTGGTAGTCCAGTCATTAAGGATTCATGGGTGGGTGGGCGGATTGCACCCCATTTTTGGGAGCAGATCCCCATATTTTATCAGCATCAATTTGTACCTAATTCTGATTGACTTGGTTATATATTTGTTGGCGATTCAGTTATATTCCTCCCAGCTTGTTGCAGTAATCATTGCAGAATTATGTGCTTCAACATCCCTTTGAATTTGGTCAGCCTCTCAGTCTGATTTTTGAATGACCACCCACCCTGGCACACGGCCCAATTGCAGAGTCACCAGTAGTGTGGGGCTCCTTTTTGTGAGGTTATCTTTGGGTGGTTCACCATCCATTTGCTTAACAATTGGGGGGAGACTGGCTCTTGGAGGCCTTGGGCTCTTGCCCAGTTCACACCCCATGCTAGAGTTGGACAGCACATATGTATCTGTGTTAGCTTTAGAAATGACTTCCCCTATATGCGCTGGGCATGAGATTCAAAGTCCAGTAGGCCCATGCCTCCTTCGTTCTTTGGTTTCAACAGGGCTTCCAGTAGAATTGGTGACACCTTTGCCTTGAACTGCAGGAAAGTTCAGAGCATTGACCTGATTTTCTTCTCTAGGTTTGGGCTCATTGGCAGCACATGTGCAACATACCATAGTTTTGAGAAAATGAAGATGTTTATCACCTGCACTTTCTCCTTGAGGCATAGTCTGGTACCTTTCCAGCATGACATTCAGAACAATAAGCTTGTTAATACTTCTTGTTCAGTCTCCAATACAGCTGGTCCCTTGTTGTTGAAGAGTATCCCGAGGTATCAGACTGTCTGGGAGCTTATAATTGGCATTGTGTCAGTTGGAAGGCTGAAGTTTGGGTTGCCAACCCTCATCACTGAGGTTTTTGCCAAATTTATTTTTGCATTCAATGCAAGCTGGTAAAGGTTTAATAGATCCTTGGTGCCCTGAGGTCAGTCAAGGAGCTTTATCCTACAACTTTATTATCTGCAAATGCTAGCATCTTCAGTGGCATTGGTTAGGGTGGACTAAACCCCAAGGCGTTGTGTCCACTACCACTAGTAGAATTTTAGCTACAAAGTTGAAGAGTATCAGTGACATGGGGTCTCCTTGGTGGAGACCTTGCCCAACAGAGATTTTGTTGGTTGCGTCATCTGCAACCATAACCTTTGTTACCAGACCTAAGTATAGCATCATTATACATATCTAAAACATGTTGGGGATACCAACCGCCTTCAGTACCTCATGTAAGAATGACCATGCTACTCAGTCATATGCCTTTTCTATGTCGAGGAACATAAGGTATCCTTGTTTGATGCCCCTCATATCCTGGAGTATGCTCTGGACTGAACCTATGCTGTCCCATATACTACAGCCTTTAATGAAACCATGTTGGGCCCTATGTAGCATGCGTGGTGCTGTTGCCATCAGCCAATTGGATAGTATGTGCATGAGCAGTACATAATCAGTGTTTGATAGCGCAATTGGGCGCCAGTTTTGAAGTTGGCATTTGAGGCCTTTTTTGTACAGAAGTACAATTTGGGTCTCATGTCCTCCTGGAACTTGTTTGCCATAGGTCAAACAGTGGTTAAAGAGGGCTTTGAGCTCCAGCGCTATGCAATCTCAGAATATGCTGTATATTTCTGCACACATATTTTTGGGGTCTGGTGCTTTCATCCTTGGAAACTCCTTTAGCGCTCTCTTAACTTCATCAATAGAGATTTTGGCAGATAGCTTGGTGACGTCTTCCAGCATACAGCCTCCCAGTGCCAGCTTGGCCAGGTCAATAAGGGTTTTTGTCACCAATTTGCTCATTTCTCACTGTCATAAGAGATCGCCATAAAAAAGTTTGACTTCACGCTTGATCATTTCAGGGTATGTTGATACTACCCCATCCGCTGTCTTCACTTCCCATATCCTAGCCTTAGTTCAGACTTCCTTGAGGTGTTTAAGGCCCTCTTTGGTCATTGTCCCCGCTAAGCTCTGATATCAGTAAGTTGCATTGGTTTGTCTCTCTGAGTCTAGTTTCATCATTATAGCCCAATATTTTTTGTGCATTGTTTGGTACTCACTCCACCAGTCCTCGTTGTCCTGGCAGATGAGCCTCAGGCTTTCTAATTTAGACTTCAGTTGCTTCATGGCAGCTGTTCACTTATAGGAGGTCGCTTTTTCAAACTTCATACTATCATGTTTCATCTTCATTTTGATCTGGGACTATCTTTATAGTGGGTCTAGCTCTGGGAGGTTGTCCAGATGCGCTATTAGCCAATACAGTCCTTCATCTATCTTTTGGCACCAATCCCCATTCCTCAACGTGGCTGGTGCCAATTGCCACTCATGTTTCCTTGGAGGTTTGTTAAGGTCAATCTCCACCCAGACAACCATGTGGTCACTTTTGGCATTTATGCTAACCTCGCTATTGGATGTCATTGGCCTGAGGTCTGATGATATGAGGATGTAGTCTAACCGTGATCCTGACAGTGGGGATCCAGTGGCATCATATGTCCACCACGTTAGATTGGCTGGGTCATTGTCCTCTTTGTCAATCATTAGGCACATCCCCAATTTAACTAGGTGATTGAGCATCTCATTGGCTTTACTGTTGGAGCGTTCTCTCATCAGGTATTTATCCCAACTCACATTCATCCAGCAGTTCAGGTCGCCTGCTATTACAGTCATCACTTTGGATGGCACTTCTGCTAAGAAATCCCAAAAAAATACAGTTTTTGTGGAGCTTTGGCAGGGCATAGACTGCTACCACCTGTATGCTCCTGCCAGATTCTCTGTTTGTAGCCGTTGCTATCAAGATTCTCCCAGCGTGAGTTTCTTCTACAAATTCCAGGTCTATTTTCTTGTCCATTGCAACTATTGCCACATGGTCCATCCATAGGGCTTGATAGCCTATCTGGTGAGACCACAGATGGTTTTTTGTGTCACAGTTTGAGCTTGGCACCATTTCTTTTTGGTTACCAGCTTGTGTTTCTGAAATAAAAATTAGTCCAATATTATTATTAGTTTTTAAATGGTGCATTTTCCTCCTCCTAATTTGTATGCTCACCATCCTCTGAGCATTTGTAGTTGCTATCCTCATTTCCAGCTGCCTGATCTATGGGTATGAGGTTTAGCATTGTCCAGGTTGTGAATCAAGTTATGTACAGAGGTTGGGTTGGTTGTTGGTGGTGGTATTGATGTTTGGTGGGGTGTGATATTCAGTTTTTGGGGTCAGTTGGTTGGGACTGGGATTATGTTCCTGGGCATCTTGTGCACTGAGAATTTGGTCACCATCCCATTCCCATGTTGATGGCTAATGGGGATGGTTTTATGATTGGGTCTGGGTGCCCCCTGTTTTCTTTGGGCGGACTGGCAGATTTGTCTTTGTCCATCAGCCGGATTCACACCCCTTCATTCAATTTATTAGTGGAACTCAATTTTTTAGTCAACAATTGCCCAGCCAATTTTGTCAATCTCGATTTTTTTGCAAATTTTTCTCTGGTTGCCTCAGACTCATATGCCAATGACTTCCAATTCATTTTTTTATTCCCTTTTGTCTTGTCAGACTTCAGTTTTGACTTGTTGGAATCCTGTGGCTGCCTGTGCTTGGAAGACTTCTTTGGGTTCACCTTCTGCCATCTCTCCTCCTCCCAGACCATCCATTCTGCTTGGATTGGACGTTTCTCTTCTGGTCCTGGGCTAGTTCCCTCATCCATTGCATAAGATTCAGGGTTTAGATTTATAAATGGTTTGTCATCTGCTTCAGGTCATTTTGCCATTTCCCATTCCCACACCTCTTGTAACGCACTGGCTCCTTCCAATGAGCCACAAATGAGTTGGGCAACAGAATCCATGTTACAGACCATAGGGCTGACAGGGCTCCTGATACTACTCTCCTTGTGCGCGCGCTACAAGACTGGACAAGCACCCCCTGAAGACAGTTGCAAGTATACTTAACCCCAGCAACATGCCTTGACTCCAAGACAAGGTATAAAGGGAGGCAATAGCTCTTCCAAGCTCACTCTCAAAGTCCAATTCTTGCTGATTCAAACCAAACATGGCTGCAGTTAGGCAATATTTTTTAAAATAAACTCAAAGTATAAATATATGAATTTTAAGTTCTTTTATTTAATATTGGGCCAGGTTGATAGAAAACAGAACTGAGAAGCCTCCAGCTCCCAGTTCCTTCCCTATATACACATGCTACAAGCTAATATAAAATATAACACAAGCTTATGGTGCTAATCTGACTGATGCTTGGTGTAAACCTTACAGCAGGATCGTGGAATCCTCACTCAATGGTTCTGTGCCAGTTCCAATCCTCAACAGTTCCGCGCCAGTTCCATTTCAAATCCCAAACAAACTGTAAAACTTCCAAGCATCCATTCCATTCCATTCTTGATTTGAATCCAAATCGAATCTCGAAACTACCCATGTTACTCGATTCCCATTTTTCCTTGACTTGGACGCCCATCTTGCTCCTTGGCCTCCTTCAAGCTCCTGCCCCTTAGGCGTCCTTGCCAGGACCAATGCCCCCTCCTCCTCCATACATCCAGACACAGCCTGCCCTGTCTTACCAAAGATCAGGGCAATGTGATACTGAGGATAGACCTCAACCGTCACACCTCTCTGTGTGCCAGATCTAATTCTTGTTGTTGGCATTTCATATATGCTACCTCCATTAAGTTTTGTGGGATCCATTTTCTGGCTTTCAGGTGGAGGAAGGTCTTGGTGCCCACCTTGGTAATTCCCCCAATGGGGTCATATTCATAATCCCAAGTAGTTTTACCTTTACAATGGTGGCATTGAACCATAGTGTGGCCGGTCTGATAGCAGAACTGGCACACTTGTTTGACATCCTCCTGTTCAACATACACTACCCTATTCAGGCCAGGCAGGTGGATGAATCTGGGTAGAGCAATCTTATTCAGTTTCATCCAGGGGGCTGGTTTGTACAGCGCTTCCACTGTCCGAGGGTGGAGGCACTTTGCAATGTAATCTCCACCAGCTTGGTGGAGTTCGTGTACTTCCCCATAATAAGACAACCCAGTCCAGATTGCTTCATGCACCCATTCCCGTTCGCGGTCAGTGGGGAGGTTCTGGAAGGTAACCCACCTTGCCGTTTGGTTGGCATATCTGGTCAGCTCCATTTGCAGATAAATCCCCTTGTACTTGATGCTAATTTTGAGGAGTTTCTTGTAGTCCAACTTGCCTGGGATTGCTATATCTATATAGTCCCATTTGGGGACCCAGTGATAATTGAAGTCCCCTCCAGCTAGGACTTCATCTAGTTCCTGGTAAATTGACAGAATTAAATCAGAACATTCTTCCTCCTCCACTAGTTGTAGGTGGACTCAGATAGCATCTTTAAGGTATGATTTTGGTGCCTGGTGATCTGTAAAGCCCCCATTGATCAATTGACAGATGTAATCAATGTGGCTCCCTGCTCCATTCCAGGTGTTGTCCTCAGTATGTGCCACCTCTGCGCTGTACAATTTTGATTTTGTGCTTGGTTTGGGTATGTTGGTGGGGGTCTTTCCTTTCAGAATCCAACTTACTGATTTGTCGAGGCTGAAACCCTGGCTGAGGAACACTTTGGGTTGTTAACTGTTGATACCACAGTGGTTAATACTTTTAGCCATTTGTGCTCCAATCTCCAGGCTCTGCCACTCTAGGGCATCCGCTGGTGAGAACCCCAGTTGGTACCATTTGAGAGCGGATTCTGGGCCACATATTGGGTGGAGGTATTGTTGGAGGACCTCCAGCATAATCAAGCTAGCTGACACCAGTCCCTTACAGTAATACTGTTTCAGCCCCCATCTGTGAATACTCATGCCATGTCCGCTGGAACCCCCGCTTCACAATATTAAAATGCTTCTGAGGGTGCAAAGCCTTCAGTGGCATATGGGGCAGCTATTGTCAGTTCCAGGAAGGATTGCTTCCAGTCTGGGATAGTTTTGATGCAGATCCCCACTTTGAGCCATTCTCAGCCCAAGTCTGGGATCATGACCCCTTTCATTGCTGTTGCTGCCTGTGGCAAAATCTCGTGCTCCATCCATGGTTGGGCTGATTGGGGGGTGAACCCCACCACATCCCAGTCTGCAGCCTCAGTGAGTGTTGCAGCATCACACCAGATTTTCCACTTTGCAATTGGGAATGGGCAGCCTCTGAGGGTTTCATGAATCAGTTTGGTCACCCCCAGTTCTTCCCATTCACACACTAGGTCCATACTGGCCCCCACTTGGACCCAGTATTTCATCTCCATTGGTGTGAATCTGCTGGCAGACTAGTTGATGGCCTCTTCCGGTGACCAATCCCAAAAGGGTCCCCATTTCACTGCCTTTTCCTTTGTCCAGCCCGCTTTCATCAGGTCTGATACGGTGGCAGGTGGAATATGGGTATATGACCAGTGTAAGGCCTCAGTTGCCTTGAACCCAGCTGCTATCCACTGTAGTGCTTCCTCTGAGGAGAAGGTAGTGTTGTACTATTCCAGTGCCATGTCCACTGGAATGGAGTGTCTGGCCCATTTGAGGGCCATAGATGCATTCAGGAAATGTCTAGTATATTCAGCTAAATTTGTTGGATTTAGGCCCAAGCTCCCAATGGCTTAGGTGTAACATGCTATAATGCCCGCCTTGTTGTATTCCATCACATTTAATAGGTTGATGCTGGCCTCCATCCAGGCTTTTGCATCCACCAGTTTTAAATCTTCACAGATGGTGGCCTCTATCACCTTGTAGTCCACGGGGATTTTCATCCACTCCAGGGCATCTTCAGTTTGAACTTGAGATGCCTTAAATTGTATTGCCATATCAATCAAGATTTGGGTGTTGAGCCAGCGTTTGGCCACTCTGGCAGAAAATTTATGTTGATGCCATATAGCTGCAATGGCTGGCTTGATTCCTTTAGAGACCCGCTGAGTAGCCATAGAGTATGGAAACTGGAGAGCCTCCTATTGTTTGACTTCATAGGCAGATATGCCTCAATGCTCTAACATGTCCAACTGGATTGGTGTAAATTTAACTGGGGCCCTGGCCACTGACTTGACCGCTGTTGGGGTTTCTTCCCCTTCCAGTAATACTTTAAGTTTTTTTACTGATCCCTCTCAGGTGTCCAATCCCTCAGATTTGGTCCCCAATATAGAGTCACCCCCACTTTGGTTGGTCCTCAGTGGATCAGCTTGGTTCAGTGATTAGATATTCAGGATTGGCTGTCAATGCATTATCAAGCTATGGCCCCCTATCAGAATACCTTCATTGGAGATTATACTCGATTGTGTATCAGGCATTCCACCCAATGAGTTACTCATGCTACCAAATCGATTTTGGTTGGGGACCATTTGCCCCCCAACTGGGTTGTTTCAGGATTGGCATCCAACTTGTTCTTTGCCCAAATACTCTGAGCTGATTTGGTAAGTTTCTCCATATTGGAAGAAAGCTTTTTATTATTTGATTCCGTTGGTCTGAATCACCAATTTTTGTTATTTGAATCTGAGTCAGTTTCAGATCCTACTAATACCTCATCCAGGTTTTTTGCATTGTTGGCAAAAATTTTCTCACCCTGCAAGGCCCCAGTCCCCCCTGTTGATTGAGGTTCATTGGGGAATATTTCTGACTCCTCTGTTCTCAGCGTCGGGCCTCTCTCCTGGAAGGTTGCGCTTGTTGTCAGGGTGTCGGTGGGCATTGATCCTAGGGAGTTGACCCCATCATTCATGCTATTTGTTAGGGCTCTGTGACCTATCAACATGTTTGTTTATTTTATTGTTGTTTGCTGCCAGTGCATTACTTGGCACGTACATGGTGTCATGCCCAGCCCCATTTCCAGTCATGTCAGGGCTTGGGCCAGTGGAAAGGTCAGCAGATGGTTCATCCATCTCAGCAACCTTGGTATTATTCTTAGTAAAACTCACTATCAGCATGGGCAAGTCATCCGTTTCTATGTGCTGCGCACAGATGGGCAGCTAGACTTCCCTACGGTTGGTTGGCCTTTGTTCACTGCTCTATAAAATGCAGTGCATTATGGCAGTTGGTTGCTCTCTCAGTTCTTGTTCAATTCACTTTTTGCTATAAAAAGTGATATATGTGAGAGAGAAGTGTACCATTGGGGTATCCTCCCTTAAAATTTAATTTTTTAATTAATAAACTAATTTTAAAGTTATAAAAAAAATATTAATAAAAAATTAGTAAATATATAAATATTGTGACAAATATTTCAAAATAAAAATTTATTTTTTGTAATTTAAATACAATAAATATTTTTCATATTATTTGTATAATTACTATTTTTTTATCAAAAAACTTACTGATTTTTTATTAAAAAACTTGACAATTTTTATATCAAAAATTACAAATTTTTTTATCAAAAATTATGACAACAAATGCTTGCTACCTCAATATTATTGGGGTTAGAATAATGCTCCACTGCTTTTACAAATGCTGTATTACTTACTTGTTTTGATTTGATTGACACATTGTTCATATGTTGTTTATATGTTTATACGTTTATTTTATTCTATTCTATTCGGAGACTTCAGTGCCACCACGCCACTTTATATATGTAAGTTTTTAAATAAATTTTTTTAAAATATACCTTTTAAAATGTAATTTTTTTGACAAAAATATTAATTTTAGGATATTTACTTATTTTTCATCACTAAAGGGAAAAATGATCTTCAAAATGACATAAAACATTAATTCTGATACAGTGTTAAGGGAGATATTTTATACCGACAAAAAATTCAGTTATGCGCGAACAAACAGAAAAAAGAAGAAAACATACATACAGGTCGAATTGATAACCTCCTTTTTCAAAGTCGGTCAAAAACCATTAAATATACCAAATCAACCAATCACCAACTGCTTCGTATTCGTAAAACAAACCTAAACTTATTGAAACAACCAAAACCACCAACTATTTACCAAAACCAATAAACTTATCATATCAACCAATCACTAACTGCATTATTGAAACCGTTAAGCTTATTAATCAACCCAAAACCACCAACCGCTTGCCAAAACCTTTTAAGTATTGAATCAACCGAATATCAAACTGCTCAGCCGTAACAATATACTGAATGCCATCGAAAATATATAGGGGTTTCACTTGTTACATATAAAACTTTCTTATTTTACTATGAAAATAATAATTTAATTATTTTTTGTCATTAGGGGAAAAATAATCTTCAAAATGGTGTATCAAACATTAATTTTGATACAGTATTAAGGGAGATATTTCACACCGACAAAAAACACCTTTGAGAAATAATATATAGAGATTAAATTCCGTTCCCAAACTTTATAGAATACTTGTGCCAATTTTGGTGATTTTTGGGTATTTGCTCAAGATAATGCATCCGGTATAAATAAACAGAATGATAGTTTTGTAAGAAAAGTTTGGCTAATTCTTGTTGATACCCAGTTTGGCACAGATTTGTTTTTGGGCTTCAAGTTTACCTGATGATCCTAATCAATTATTTTTTATATTTGAAGATGGTTATCGATAATATTAAAAAAATTTAATTTATATTGAATCTCTATATATTATTTCTCAAAGGTGTATTTTTATTGGTATGAAATATCTCTCTTAATACTGTATCAAAATTAATGTTTGATACACCATTTTGAAGATTATTTTTACCTCTAATGACAAAAAATAAGTAAATATCTTAAAATTAATGTTTTCATTAAAAAATTATAATTTAAAACTTATATTTTAAAAATTTCATTTAAAAATTACATGTATAAAGTGTCATGGTGGTGCCGAAGTCTCTGAATAGAATAAACGTATAAATAACGTACAAACAACGTATAAATGTATAAACAACGTGTCAATCAAATTAAAACAAGTAAGTAATACAACATTTGCAAAAGCAGTGGAGCACTATTCTAACCTCAATAATATTGAGGTAGCAAGCGTTTGTTGTCATAATTTCTGAAAAAAA
>JAKSZP010012174.1:0-95974 GCA_022478985.1 Massospora cicadina | reverse complement strand
AAAATATCTGCACTTTTCAGGACCCCTTTCAACTATAAAAGGGCCTAGTCTCCGCGGTGTGGCTTGAATGAGATTAGTGGCAAGGTGGGGAGGGACCTCAGATGACTCCTTTATTTTGCTGAGGAGTCGGACTATTCTGCCTACCTAAACTCAAACCATTTGCCAGAGTTTTACTAATATTTATTGAATTATTTCCCTGATTTGAAGGATTTCACCTTGAATTAGCTAGGGTTTTTGGCCGATTTTACAATTATCCTTGTCCAAAACACTCTTCTCGCAATATTGGACTTGTTATTGTCTTACAGTAATATCTAAATGGTAGCTAAAAAACACTTCATTTATATTCTGGATTCAGATTTCCAATGTTAAACTTGTTAGTTTTTTGATTTGTCTACCTTTGATTGGAATACAAGTTGTTAACCCATAAATGCAAATGGTTCATGAGGAGGCTTGTATTTACTGTCATTGCTATTATTAATTGATCTTTTTCATAACATACACATATTAAATCATGGTTAACTCAGTTAGCTGGGAGTGGGATTTTGTCAGTTAATTCAGATGGGCTGATGACAATATAAAAATTGAGTAAAATTCTAGAGTATAAAAGATCCATCAAGAATTGATTTTACATCTTTATTACTCAATTATCTGAAAGAAGGTTTGTCAGTTAGTTCAGGTGAGTTGACTTATAGTAAATCTTGAATTTAATTTTTGGGTATAATAATTCCATCAAGGCTTGGTTGTTTGTCTTTCATGGCGGTTGATAGCTGCATGTACAATTAATGACCCCATGACTTTAGATTTTAAAATGAGAGTGTCAATCTGTTTAATATATTTCTAAATTAAAGGAAAAGTGTATGGGTTGTGGTACCAAATCTAGATAACTCTTTCAAATAGGAAGGGGTAGAGGGTGGGGACAAATTAGGTGAATGCACATTAGGCGGAATGCTAAGTCCATTAAGGGGCATAACAGATGTACAAATTTGGTAAACTAGCCAAACTAACTTAAATGCGCTTTCCCTTAGGGAAAGAAGATTCTATTAGGTGGTGCACTGATGCCCCATAATAAAGCAGCAGGTGGTGGAGGTGTGAGCATTGACGGTGTTCAGCGCTTTAGCAGATTGACTTTGATTTTATTTAGCTTTCTATTAAAATTTTCTCAAATGTGAGAGCAAGTGGAAACAGATGTTTTATAATCATATAATAACCATGTTAAACTGGTCTACACTCAAAACCTTTTCAAGTTAAACAAAGTCAATGAATGTTCATTTTAATGTGGAATAAATTTCATTATGTTTAAAACGTTTATATAGCTTTCATTCTATTGAAATGCATGGTTTCATTCTATTAATTTTTATCAGATAGGGGTGCATTATAAAGTTGATAATTTTTAATTTTGTTGCAAAAACAAGTTGTCAACACTGAGTAAACTATATTTTTTGCAGAGAAGCTCTTTTTTACATGAACGTCATCTGATTTTCTTGAGGAAACCTAACTGATCTTATCTTTCAGAGAATTGCTGTATTTGAAGTTCTAAGAAAATTTGCCTTTCAGAAGTAAATACTAAATTTACATAACAATCACAAACCTTACTTAATTTTTATGGATCTAAAGACATACTATAACCTACATCTTAATAAAAGTAATTCTTTACTTGGTTTATATCTCACGTTACCTTGACTTAACTTTGACTTGTAGCATATGTTATAGTGTAGGTATTTTTGTATTGTTTGCAATAAAGTGAATTTTGTATTTCAGAAATGCAAATAGATTTAATTTAAAAGCAACATATTGCCATTACTTTGACTTTAATTTAGATGAGAAAACCTTCGGACATCACAAACCTGCTTTAATACATGTGAGTGAAATATAAAGCAGCTGACAGGCTTTAAAGCTGTGTTCATTATTTTTGGGAGATTGAGAAGCTGAAATTTACAATCTAGCAAAATGAATTTTTGAGTATAAACCAAGGTTAGGTTGTGATATGTCACTCAGATCTACTTTCTTCTCTCTCATCTCAACTTCTTTTAAGCAATTGTGGAACTTTGAGTGAAACATATAGAAAGCACTTCCATCAAGACATTTCAGCAATGGAAAGAAGGTATCCGGGCTAATAAAGCTCATCTATGCTTGCAGACTATTGTTGGAATGTCATAGGATATGCCCCAGAAGTAGAGTACAAATGAAAACAAAAAATAAATGCTTTATGAATAGTCAAATATTTAAGAATATGTAGGAAGAGTTATGCGCTTATATAAATAATTATAAATATTTATGAACAAAGAGCTATAAAATTTTCTGGTGAAATTTTCTTGTTTCTTGACCCCAATTTGGTTAGTATTGACTATTTTTCAAAGGAAAGAGAAAACTTTATTTTTTTCTTAGATCAGTGTAATTATAATCAGATCTGCTTCATATTTTTATAAACTACTTGAACATATTAGCAATTTAAAGTTAATTATATAGCTAGGTTAATAAGATATTAAATAATTCTAATTTATATTGAGATTGCTTTTATACTATACATAAATCTTTATAATCCAATTGAATATCCAATTTTCGGTCATTGCTATGATGAAGTTTGAATATTTGATTAAGCAAATCAAATTTGTAATCTATTGATTCAAATTTATGGGTAAATGTCCCACATTTAATCTGTTCTCATGGTGGAACCTTTAATTTGAGGTGAAATTCAGTAGTATGAAACTATGATTCTGTTGCCCGTGGAGCAGAATATAGAATTGGTGATTTTTGCGGCTCAGCTTTTTTGCCATTTAACCACTTTCCAGGTGAAACCGAGTTATTTTGGTTTCGAAGAAAAGACCAAAATGTGTCTTCCTGTGTTTTTTCAGCATTGTTCCTTTTGCTGTTCTGATCTAGTTTAAACTGAAATAGTTCATTTCGTTCCTAGTAACTATATTCCCACACAGCAGCACTCTACATTCATCTATAACATTACAATTTTGTATGTCATTTCTGACTTGGTCCGTTGCAGTCACTGCGATAAAAATTAGTCTGTTAAATGGCTAAAATGAAGAATAATGATACGCGGAAAAAGGCAGTGATATTTTGTGATAAACTTAATTGATGTAGTCTTTAGCATCTCCTACTAGTTATTTTTTGTAGCACGTGTGAAAATGATAATACCACCACAATGTACCAAAAAATTGGTTTTAATTATATTATTTAAGTGCAAACTTTTCTCCGAGATTTCAGCAATTTCTCTAGAAAGGCCAAGCAATTAAACTCAATTGAAGAAATAACCATTGAATAAAATAGTCAACCTCATAAAGTGAAAAGCATTGTAGGTAATCAGAATTGAGTTCAAATCATTTAATTACCTGCTTCAGTACTTAAGAGGTGGACTAATAAAGCATTCTCATGCGCAGAACTTGTCTGAACCCACTATCCCTAAAAGACTAAATCCGACCCGCACTGTAATATGCATTCTATTGCTCATCACCCCATATAAACAGAACATGTTTAAGTAGAAGATAAAACCACTTTTAAGTTGCAGTACCGAAAGCACTAATGAAATACCCTGGCTTTATTCGCAAAATATCTAACACCCTCACCAAAAGGGTGGTCGCCAAGGACTCCGAGAATGAGAGTCGCCTTGTTAATGAATTCGCAAACAATAGTTCGATTGGCGAGGACCCAAATCTCATCAAAAGATTTACCTCCTGGGGCGCCAGTCGTGGTTTTACCAAACCTACTAGAAACAAGCGTCGTAGTCCTGAATGTTCTGACTCTAGAAAGGAACAATTTTTGGAAAATATTTTTGATAACTTTGCATATTCAAAGTTAGCACCTATCTCTGATATGTGATCGCATTTTCATGATAATCCATACTTTTACTCTTCATTTTTAAATTAGAGCTTTCTCTGGTATTTCCATTACTTATGGGCATCTATTATTTGTATATACAATAAATTATAAACTTCGCTCTTATCGCAAACAACTTTAGACCTAAATTCAGATTTATTCAACATAAAACTTAATTTATAATTACCTTGATTTAATTATAAAAGGTTAGTCTACCAGAAAGAACTCAAACTACCAGTATTGAGATCTTAAATCTAAAAGGAGATTATTTTCTAATTGATACCTAATTGAGAATATCAATTAGTTTTATTTTAAGGCTAATTTATATACTTATGTATCCTTTATTTTTATTCAAGCTGCTTAATTATATTATTTTAAAGTGAACAGCATCATGGTAACATGCGTGGACTTTACCAAATTTAAAGCATTTCAATCATCCATAAGACCTATATTATTTTTTAGTACTAGTGATTATCAACTAAGAAAGAATACTATGGGCCCTATAAGACCCATATTAGCTAATGACAAATTCCATGAAGTTATATTTTATTGGTGCATATCCTTAAGCTTTAATGTTGATATTTTTATTAGATACATACTAAAATTTCATGTTTTATGTTAGTACTCTTTTCAATTATCCCCAACACAATTCTTATAAATAATTTTAATTTCAGTAAAGTGTCCTTTACTTCATAGAAGCCATTTATCTTTTATATGTTTAATTTATTAAATAGGTTTTCTAATGATACATTTATTACACCTGATAAGTATCATAATAGAAATTATAACTGGGACTTTTAGCTTGTCTCTCATTTTTCAAGCTCAAAAGTCACTTGAGACATCTAGTACTAAAAAAAAGTCACGTGAGACAATCAACATATAAAAGGATTTAAAGTTTATTGTTAAAAATGCAACCTGTGTTTTGCAATAGCAAACTTCAATAAGTTTTCACCTTCATAGACTGCTCTCCTACTGGAGAAAGTGGGACGCCACCATCTAGCATCTTTTTGAAGCAAAAAAGCGTTCAGGTTAGGTACTCCAGCACATCAAATAATCCAGATACTTTTTTCCACTAAATGGTCTAAAATACATTTGGTACAATCTCATCCAAGTCAGTTTTTCATCTCAATTTCCCTTGTTAGACTTTCTGCTATTGTATCTATATAAAATATGGATTTTTATTTCCATATGCTAAGATAATTTTTCTTTAGAAAGCTAGCTTTTTATAAGCTAGTTTTGATGCTTTTAACCCATATAAAAGTTAATTTTACTTAGGTTTTAAACGCAAAGTGATGCATGTTGCTCCTAAAAATAATTTTTTTAAATGTATTATAATCTAACAAACCCGGACATGCCCTCCCAAATGTTAGCATGATAGTGAGACAATCTTCAGTTATCTCATTGCATTATCCACCCCAAATCCATTTTTAGCAGTTTAAGACTGGTTTGAACGTTTTAGGGTTAACTCAATGTTTGACTTTGTAGTCCAATAAGGGAAGGGCATTTTACTGTGGTAAGGGCTGTGACTACTCCAAACTTAAATCATCCAAGTTGTTAGATAGGAGCTTGCCAATAGAAACTGGCCTGATAATATGGCTTTTGATATAGCCACATCATTAGAAACAGACTATCAACCAGCACCATATCTGTGAGGGTAGAGATGACTGAAATGGGGAAGGGTTTTTAGGGTTTTTAGCAAGTAAATGTGAGAATGAGAAATTCCTAGTATTGTTTGGACCAACAGTTCTGACAATTTGAGCTTAATAAACACCATCATTGCTCCTTCCATCAGAGTTAATAGTTGGGCTTTTCCAAGACTTGAACCTAATAACAGTTCAGTGTACATTGTCCAAAAATAATACAAATTAGGATTTTTTTAAGTCTTAATAGTAAAATTATTGAAAAAATAACCCAACACCCTACCATTAGCAAGGCAAAAGGTTTTAGGGGTGGGAAGGTGGGGATGTGAGCTTAGAAGAACAATGATGTCCAGAATGGAGCAATTGTATTCTTGAAGAAATTATACGGGGTTCAAATGTCATATTTAATAATACAATGGTTAAATTTGATTGATTGAACTATTTTGGAAGAGTTTGGATTACATTTTAAACATCAGATCTTGCTTTGGAACAATCCAAACTTGTTGAATTGATTGATTTAGGTTTACTTTTCTCATATTAACTTAGGGCGTATTTGGGATTCTTTCCCTATGAGGTTTTCACCTGTTGATACCCAGATATCATTTTTTAACTGATGAAGTTCCTAGCTGAGCCCTCTGTTTGGAAGGGGAGTTTGTGCCTTTAGCTCTACCTTTAAATAAATGTCTAAAATCAACATAGAGCTGTACTATTATCTGAAAATTAATTTCCTTAAATCAGAATTAATAAAATTTTTGTGTTTGGAAGTTGGTTTTGAGATTAGAGGAAGCCAAACAAGGAGGTGCATTTACCCAATGCTCACCACAGTATGTGTCAAAAAATCACCTCTCTGGTGACAGTGGGCTCCGCTGATTGGCAGGCCAACCAGTATGTGACTGATTGGCCCTTTCCATTTTGCTTTAGGTGATGGGGCCAGAAGCTCTGGCTGACCCCTTGGCGTGTCACCTGCGCCATTTGGGGATCCCTCAGCCTAACCCCCAACCAACAAGAATAAATATAAACTTATAATAATGGTAGATTAGGCAAAGGGAGATCTTTATTGAAAGGAAAGCGCCAAATATTTAAAATTACAAAAGGGCTACAGCGCCACGGATGACCTATCAACTCATCGCTGGTTCTCTCAGCCAACCACTCTCTCAGCCTTCTGCTGCGCTACTCTCTTCCCTGGCATTGACCCTCTCACCCCATCCTTCCTGATGACCAATTATTAGTTTTGGCTCATCCTTAGCATTCAGGCACCGGTAAGCCATATAATTGATAATATAAATAAATATCAAATCTGAATTTGACTTAGTAAATATGCGCTGGAAACATCTTTGGCCGCTATGTAACTCGGAAATTTTTGGCTTCTTGCCAACACATGCTTTGTCTCATTGTAGTCAATCATTCTTGGAATCACTTTACTCAGGTAATATTTAATTATTATAATTGAGGTGCCAGAAACAATCTTGGCAGCCTCAAACTTGGAATTGATTAGGTTCCTCTGACATATACTAAATTAATATAAATAATCATCTTTGGCTACTAGTTGCCAGTGATCCATAATCCAAATTTGGGGGAATCACCTTTTTCAGGCAATAATAGATTATTAGATGCTGGAAACATCCTCAGCCGCCTTAGCTTGTGATTGTCATTTCTGCTGATATCAAATAATTAATTCAAATGGATCATTCTTAGCTACTAATTGCCAGTGATCCTTATACTAATTTGGGGCCACTGATTGGCCCCACTCAAACCTATCTTTCAATATCAGCGGAATATGGCTTCAGCTCAACCCAATTTGGGGAGCAACTCTCCATGAAATTGTACTAATAACCATAAAAAAGTCAATGAGCCCTTCCACCAGGATTGGCCATTTCATCCCAAATACTGCTAAATCATTAAAGGATTTCATCTGATTAAAATTCTAACATTTCCCCCCACTTAGCCATACTGCATACCTCCTGCTTCCTTCCTCAGCATGTGAGGTGGGTGCTCAGAGCTTGCCCCTCCCTGCCATCAACATTTTCCAGAATCCTCACCCACCTATCAGCTACTCTGGCACCAACCAGCAGAAACCCCTGTAGTGAGCACCACTGATAACTTTTAGCAGTTTTATTCAGATCCGATTTGCTTTTTGCACAGGTAAATCATCACTGAGAAACGTATGGATGATATGAAGATTGCCAGTCCTTAATAAAAACTGCTATAAAATAGGAGTGTAACTCCAACCAACACTTTTTTTAATAATATATCAAACGCAGACTATCTCTGCTAACTACTAAAAACTCTCCCCTTTTTTGTTCTCTTGTTAAACTCTTATCCTCAATATTCCTAGGTGATTACATCCCTTCTGTTTAGTAATTTCCTATTTGCTACATTTTATTGGTTTTGTTCTATCTTGAAGCTTTGGCAAAATTCCCTCAATTTGCCAAACTATAGATATTTTGATCAATTCACTTCATGTCGACATAGTTTTCTGCTCAATCTTGAAGCTCACACCAACTCCTAAATCATGATCCGCCAGATATATGGCTTATCATCCAGTAATACCAATATCTTGACATTATGAATCAGATACCTTAATTGGGTCAATTGCAGTTATTTTTGGTTGATGCCATTTTTTGGGTTTATGGGTGCAAAGTCCTATTCAGCTTGATAGCTGCAGCTGGGAACCTTACATTACCCTTTCCTAGAAGGACAAAGTTCACTCCCCCTTCAGGTGTGTTTGTGAAGTCTAATTATTGTGTGAAAAGGATGTTTAATTGCTGCTATGGCATACAAATGTGGTGTGGATGGTGCTGGTGCTTCTGGGTATTTTTATAAAGCTCTGTAACAAGCTCCTGACAATTGGCTCAATCACAGATGGGGATCCAGCTATTTTAATAAGTTGAGTAAACTCTCCATGATATCAAATATTGTATTCTACGTTTGACCCGGTAAGAATGCAAAATCACCCCTAACTTAAACTTAGGTGTGCCCTCCATCATAAGGGTTCAATTTCTGCAGGGTTTTCCCTTTAAATGGTGATAGGGGTGAAGCATGGAATGATATGTGATTATCTTAATCATTGGGTTAGTTGAGATGGAAGGATCCATAGTTGAGATTTTGTAAATTGAGAAAGGACCTGCCCATTTCATGAAAACTTATGATAGGGCACTTTGATATGCAAGTTCTTGTATAAGCCATAACTAATCACCTACTTGATAATCTGGAGCCACATGACATTTTTTCTGAAAAACGCTTGGTGCCATTTGTATATAATCAACTGTTGATAACCTGGTGATGCACTTTCTAAATATGCTTGACAAAGTTGTCAGCTTCTGAGATATTACTATTGGTTTAGGGGCTAATGAAGAAGTCGAGATTGTAACCCAAATTTGGTTTACATTGGTGATAATTGCATTGAAGAGTAAAAGAGAGTTATTTATGAGAACTGGTCCAAAGAAAGGCCTGCTTCATAAGTTTCTTGAGAGATGGTAGCATAGAAATGGAGCTTTTTCCAATGACTGGGATTTCCAATCTGTTTGCCCATAAGATTGAGGGTGATATGCTGATGATTTTCATGGTTTGATTTTAAGCATGTCACATGATGCCTCACAAAATCTTAAGATAAACAGAGGCCCCTATCTTTAAATTCTTCCTAGAGCAATGAAGTAAATTAAAAGGGTGGTATATAAGTATCTGCACCATATCTCCAGACATAGTAGCTGTAAAGCATGGGATGAAGATGCATACTTTGTAAAGTGATCTACCATCGCTATGATTGTATCTTACCTCAGGTACATTATCAAACTTATGATAAAGTCTAAGAAATTAATTTCATGTACCTTCTGCTTTTTTAATGGGGTTAAAGAGACCATTTCTCTCTGTTCTTTAGGTTTGGAGATAGACCATATTAAATAATCTTCTTATCAAGAAAAGATGTCCTTTGTGAGGTTACTACAGTCATACCCACATTCAATCAGTTAAGGCTTTTGTACGCTATAACGCTCCATGATAGGGCAATCATAATGTTAACTTATTATTAAGGAATGCATGGAAGAGGGAACCCAGACTTTATTGTGAAAGTAATATACCATATACTTTTTGGGAATACCATATAGATGGGGCTTTTACAGCGTCCACCTTAGCTAGGAGATCGATGCCTTCAGGGTCATAAGACAGTGATTCCAACACAGCATCCAGGAGAGAACCTTGATTTCATATGGGTTGTGAGTAGTCTCACATTAAACACACTCAGCTTACCACTATAACGGAGCTAAAGACCTCTTTTTTGGTTTCTCATAGATTTCCTCTTTGAGATTCTAGCTTCCTTTGGGATGGCTCTTAGTGACAGAATGGCTCCTGAAAAGCGATATTAAAGTAATCTTTCAATCAGTAGAATCCATTATTAGCAACTGTATTAGTTACAACTGCTTGTTACTTTTGTTGTAAATATTTGAGGGAATAAAAATATATATGCTAATTTTTAATTTAAGTAGAATTTGAACTAAAATAAATAAATCAAAGCTCTTCACTATCTATATGGGCTTAGGAGCCTCGTGACGCAGAGAGCGCCTGGGCCCTCCTTAATCAGGATCTTCCTTTTTATGCAATTTGAGAGCTGAGCAGTGTTCATATTCTCCATCAACGTTGGATTGTTGCACCCTCATTGTTTTGGTGCTTTTGTGTTGATGCTCTGTGATTTAGGATAATATCACTCAGGTTTCAAATTGGTGGTACATTCCAGACACATCTTGTGAAGATTCATTGATCCCCTTTATTGGTTTTTTATATTATTGACCTTCCATTTTTGAGCTCAATGGTGCTGTGCCCAAAAAGCCTGACAGTCTATACTTGATGACATCGAAGACGCACAGCAAGTACTTTATTTATTTTAAGGAATACCAAGTCACCAAATATGGCCCATCAACCAGAGTATCCGTCCTATGGTATGTACAGCAAAATGGACTTGTTGAAGTCAAGTACAAAAACGAGATATAGAATTATTGACGTAACTTTATTATAGTATAAAAGAGGGTTTTTTATATGACATAATTAACTATATAAATTCCAAAAGGTAAGGATTAATAAAAATAATAGAGAGGAAAATATGGAAGGTAGGCTCTAGGTCAGATGATGCATTACAGATGGTATAATGCATTTATAGCATAATTTTGATGAGAAAAAATGCTAGTTGAATGTACCAAGTCAGATAAGACTTGGTATCACCTAGGCTGATTGTTGGTAAGATTCTTAATCCTTATTCTTTAGCAAGTTCATCTTATATACTACCTCATGTGTCACCTTAAATAATTGTCACCCAATATTATGATGATCCTTCATTTTGAGTGGGCAGGATTTAATCTCAGAATATCTTAGACTTTAGCTGTTCGGAAAAAAATTAAGGTCAATTTGATCTGTACCAACTATTGATTTTTATGGGTGATCAATTAAGGTAACTCCTTTAACCCCCTTTTTGGGTCTAAGAATCGATTCTGTCATGGGAGCCAATTTTCAATATCCTCCCCATCATTTCCAATATCATGATATCTGATATCACCCCCTTCAAGAATATTTGCAGGGGAGTACCAGTGCAAGAATTGCTATATATGCGTTTGATAGTCACTTATCATTCTAACAACTTGATTGAGTATTTATTCCCAAGTTTATAAGTTATAGCATATGGCCCTCTTAGATGGAAGCTATTTCCTCCTTGGAGTGCTATACAATTTTAATAATACTTTACTAAGTCCAAAATATCAAAGGCGGGTACAGATTGGTGAGATGCATTTGTTGCTTGGCCATCTCTTTTATCCGTCTTGGATAGATTTATTACTTCCTTTGATTGAGGTTGTATAATATTCTTGATTAATCTTCTTAGCACATTCTTAGGCTCTTCAGTATTATAACTTATAACTTTACAAGCTAATATAGCTGGGCTTCAAGAGTCTAGTCCTTATAAGGCCTTTAAGGGAGAAATTTTGTAATGTGATGGAAACTTATCATGTAAGCTATCAACGCACTTGAGAGATATTGGTCCCAGTGCAATAGATAAATAGTGGCTATCTTGCGTAATATTGAGACCAACGTTCCATTCTTTCTTTCTACATACCCATTGATTGATGGGTTTTAAAGCGTTGAGAATAGTTGATGAGTTCCCATGCTAGTAGCTAAGATCCTCACAACTCTTGAGGTAAAGTTTTCCATTATCACATAGTATTACCTGTTGAAAACCATGCATAGTATATAATTTGGTATGAAAAGTTTGTGGTAGCCTTGGTGCTCTGCGTGGGAATGTCAATTGGTTTAACCCACTTCATGAAATGATCAATCGCTATAAGGACGTATTGATTTCCTCCTGTGAATCTAGGTAGTGGACCTCTGATTTATAACCTGATGGTATGAAACGGCTGCTAAGGGGTCATGGGCTGATAATTGTACTTGGCCTTATGTGGCATCTGATTTTTACACATGAAAGCATCTAAGACTTCCACTATGGAATCAAATAATCCATCCCAAAAGTAGTGATCCTTGATCCAATTGTAAGTTTTATGGGTCCTCCATGTTTTAAAGTATTGTGGGATTCAATTAATACTAGATCCCGTTTTAAAGGTCACAAGTAAGATAACTAGTCAATTATGACTTATTATTAGTAATCCATCTAGAACTTTCCTAACTTGAGCATGTCATTTTAGCATCTTCTAAACTAGTGAGTTATTCTTCTAAGATTATGTCTTCAAAAGTAGGTCATAGAACCGTTTAACTTTGCCATTGTCAAGATAAAGTAATAGCAGTTGAGTCAGTCCATCCATAACCATGTGCTTTATTAGAACTCAGTGACTAATACTAATGTCATAGTGCTGAAGCTTAAGAGCCCAGTGGACTAACTTCCTGTTGGATCTCACATGTTTTATAGCCAATTTAAAGAATCGTGGTCTGTAACAACTGTCAAGCTCATACTTTAAAGTTAGGGAAGGGGATGTTTCACCACCAGGAGAAAGGTAAGACCCTTTCTGTGACGCTGTAATTTCACTCATCCTTTGAAAGCGTTTTGTTGTAATAGGACACCAAGTTTAATGCCAGAATATCCAATTGAGATAGAATAGCGCATACTGCTAAGTTAGGGGCGTTAGTAAACAGGATGAATGGCTGTCCACAGTTCAGATGTCATAAAATTGGTTTTCTCTTCAACAGATTTCTCATGGTCTTAAATGCAGTTCTTTATCTGCTACCCTAAATGAAAGGTACTTTGGCAAGCAAACGGACAAGAGGTTCAGTGAGTTGAGCGAATTTAGGTTTGAATTGATGGTAAAATCACATCATTTCTAATATTACCTGAATATCTAGGAGGCTCTTCAGCTCAAGCATTTTGAAGCATGATTCAACCTTATCATACAAGGGTTTAATTCCTTCCCAAAATATGGTGTGTCTTAGCAATTCCAGCTCCTGCTGGAAGAAGTAATTTTCAGGTTTTAATTTCATGCGGTTATCTTTCAGTTGTTGTAAAACTGACTTGAGGTGGCCTAGATGATTGGTTAAGGTTTTTAGTAAGTAACATTGTGCCATCTAGGTATATAATCACACTGCTCTTTTATGATCTTGAATGATGTGATCCATCGTCATTGGAATGAGGCGGGAGCGTAGCGTTCCCCCTATAGATCCAGGTAGTTTGTTATAATTTGGTGGAATCGTTGAGATACTCCGTAAGAAATTTTGCACAGGGCTTGGCCCACTGAGAAATAGAACCAACGATATGAAGATTGTGGCCCTCAGAAACAACATAATAAACTTAATTTAATAAATATGGGCACTTGCTCCCACTACACTATTTTATTTTATATATTAACACAGCAGATCCTTACCGTTTTGCTCGCTCTATCCTATTAACAACCTCTCTCTTAATTTCCAATCTTGCTTATATACAGCAGCTTTGGACGATATTGCTCTTATAACTTAGACTATTCTGTTCCACCAATTCTCCTCGTTTCAGCTTGTTCTTCTTTAGTTCACTATCGCCCTAATTGTAGGCAATTTAATTTGTATTTGTTGAATGTTGACATCTCCTTATTGCCTTATTTAGAGGTGATCCAACAATAAACCCACTATACCCCAATATCGCCTCGTCTCAAGGCACTAAAATAATTGTAACTGATATCATTTAGGCAGATTCTTCCCAATCTTCCCTAACTTTCCCAAGTCTATTGTCCAGTCATATTGGAATTGTGACAAGGTTATTATAGTTCTTCCATGCATATCAACATGCAATGCCTTAGTCTTTTGGTGATAGATCTATTTTAATAGCCTCTGGTTAGGTCCATTACATAGAAGAAAATCGAGCTGGAGAGTCATCAAAAGCATAATCAAACTGAGAAATTGGACAGTTGCCTTTCTTAGTGAGATTGTTTAGCTTCCTGTAATCCATCATTACCTTGTGACCACCATTCTTCTTCTTTATAAGTAACAATGGGGATGACCATGGACTCTGGGAGGGCACAAGTAAGCTTTCATCAAATAAATGCTTGAGCTCAGCAACATGTATTGCTCCTCTACCTTCAATTTCCTTTATGGCCTCAATTGGATAGGGGTTAAATCTCAAACATCAATACTATGTGTCAAATTTTTCATGTGACCATAGTTGACATCTAAAATAGAGAGAACATTTTGATAGTCTTAAGTAATTGGTGCACTTTCTCAATTTACTCCTAATTTAACTTGTCAGGTAATTGGACTTTAGAGAAAGCTCAATCTAAAAATAAGCAGGTATTACGAAATCAAGTAAAGTAACAATAAGATGTACCATAGCAATCTCATTAATGTTAAATAATTGACCTTTCCCAATTTCTTGATGTTTTTTGACTAGTATATCTTTGATAGTTAAATTACCAAGTAATAGCTCAATAGGATGCTGATAATCTGGATTGAGGACACCTGGCAAAATTCTTGGTTTGAACCTACTTGTAAGTTCCAGGGAATGTCCCTTGGCTGTTGATCAGGCCCTTTTCCCATTCCCAAGTAAGATGGTATTGACAAGGGTAGATGTACCCCTCATTACCCAGGGTGACCTCGCCCACGTGGTAGATGAGCGCTGGGTAACAGCTCTTCCACTATGAATTCCTCCCCGGTGCCCACGCTCACCTCAGCAGAACTGGTACAGTTAATCAAGGGAATCTGCATTGAGATCGCCAGAATGAAATAAATTGACCCAAAATTGAGTGGCTGTCAGTCCAATAGTCAGATTCCATGTAGTCAGAAAGGGATGAAGACTGGCCCATCAGATGGAATGCTCGATGGGTTTGATTCAGCTAGCACTATGATCAAAAATCAACCCCCCTCAAGATTGTCAGGGATCATCCCCAATGGGCAGGTAACAGCATCGGACACCATTGATGAGGGTTCAAAGCTCCCTGCTGGCAAATCAGGCATCGAGCCCAATGCAACCCCTCTGACCAAACAAATGGCCCAGCGACTGGGCATGGGTGGTTTGGGCGTCCCAAACCAATTTCCAATTAAATGGCCCGCCCCTACATGGGGAGGCCTTGGGGTATTCCTGATGATTGTTGGGTCAAACTCCTTTGCGCCAACCATCAGAAACATATCTGAGCCTTATTTTGGACGTTTGAGGTCAAACCAACAGCAACTCAGCCTGCTGCCAAATTCTTCAATGTCATTTCCAGTTAAATTATCTGTTCCCCATTCTTGAACAATTTGCTGGTTAGGTTGAACGTGTGGGACCTAATCCTGGCTTGTTTCCCCTCTAAATTGGCCACTATCTAATCAGTCACATCGCACTGAGAAAATTATTGGTCAATTTTCATTCTTAAATTCCCATTAAAAATCCTTTCCAAAAAACTTTGTTTTCATGCCAAAAAAACCCGCCTTTTCCGCCAAGCCTCATGCACCCCTCAGGGTTGATGTCCATACTCATCTGGTATTTTATTATGTGCCTATAAGAGATTCTGGCACACTGGCAGTTCTTGGTGAGATTCTTTCTCAGTTTCATATCTGTCAAGACAGCAGCAGTGCCTTTAACATTCTGGTTTGCCATTTGGGTGCTCTGGCATCTGAGCTGGCAGGCCAGTCTAATTCTTACTTGATGTTTGCCTGACATAATTGAGAAATTTATATTTATTTGAGGCAAGCCAACCAGGGGATGGACATTACCAAAAACTAAAAATATACTAAAAAATGTAACTATTTGGTACAAACAAAACGCCCTAATGAGCGGATTGAGTGAAATGCTTCAAAAACTGACCAACCAGGTGGGCAGCAGAAGCCGCTTATCCCTCCATGGCGGAAGGGGAGGGGGGTTGGGGGGCTCGTCTTTGGCAGCCTCTTTGGCAGCAGCTTCTTCCTCCCATAGTAGAGTGCGTGTCACAGCTGTCAGTAATGGCGTTGGGGCATCTGTGGTATGTGGTTTGATATCACTGATGATTGGAATTTCATGGAAATTGCCAGCTAGATAAATGGCACTGAGATATTTGGTTAAAGCTTTTTCAGCTTTGATTTGGGCGTCTGGGAGTTTAACAAACGTGGCAATGTTGGTTCAGGTTATTTTTGCTTTTGGATTCCGTGCTGTAGTTCCCACGTTCTGGATAGCTTTGTTTGCGTTTTTGTAATACTGGTTCACCGTGATTTTACTTTTTGGAGTTAAGGTTGTGGAGATAACAGGAGATGGAATTCCTCCTTTGAGTATTGCTACTGATTTAGTGACAGCTTTAAGCAGGGGAAGACAATCTGGTGTTGCAGCTGCTTCAACTGCAAGCTGGTGATTACTGCAAAATGATTTGGCGTTTGGCTGTGGGGTATAAAGTTGAGGGGGTATTTAGCGTCCCATTCTGCATTAATAAACTGCTCGATTTGCAGAGATGGTTCTTTATTGAACTTACCTGATTCGTCAATTTCAGCCAATAATTCCCATGGGTTTTGGTTGAATTGGATTGGGTAATCAGCGTATGGTTGTTGTTTATTCAATTCATTTGTGAAAGCATGGGATCGAACTGGGATCCAATCTGATGCTTGATTGGAGGAATTATTTATGTCATTGGGGTGAGGAGGAGGCTGATTGGTGGCTGCAGGTGTAGCTGCAGCTGCAGGCTTTGGGAGTGTAGGAGGTAGGATTGTGCCCCATACTGGAAAGTGTACAGGGTGGGCAGCAGATTGGAGGTTGGCAGATGAGTCATCTGATCTATCTGAAGTGGTTGAGTAGGGGCACTTGCATTTTGAGTGGTCTAACTCGAAACATGATGGACAGATTGTCCACTCACCCTTGACGCAGGCCCAAAACAGATGGTCAGGCGCTGAGGGAATAAAGGTGCATGGAGGAATTGCCACCACAATTTTATCAAATTCAGGGCTTATCATGGCATATGCTTAAGGCCCAGAAAGTCGTGTGGCCCCATTTGGGACCACAAATTGTAAGATGGGGTTGGATCCATATGCTGCCAAACCATCCTACAGCTCCTGGTGGAGCACTTCAGGGGGAGGTGTGTGGGCAGGCCAGCAAACTGGACCACCAAATTGGTGTACGCTGGGAGCTGAGTCCGAGTTGTGGGGAGAAGGGTGCCCTGGAATACCAGGGGCACAGTTGCTGCAGTGACAGCGTCAGCTTTGCAGGTGAAGCTGAGGTCAAAATACCCCTTGTAGGGGTGGAAATTGATAAAGCTGGCAGGTGTCGTCACCACCTGTGCCATTTCAATAATGGCTTGGTCATGGTATGGGAATAGTTTCCCATATTCAACCCTTAGGCTGTAGCACATGTTGCTCCAGGGGAGCACTAGGGGCCAGCATGGTACCGCTTGGGTATGAGCAAGGTGGGCATCCAGGTCCTTGGGTGAAACAAATTGGCTCATAGGTTTGGAATAATCGGGTGAACCAGTCCTAGCGCGTTTTCCTGCCAGATGTAAAATGGTGGGGAGAGTTTCACCGCTGCCCCACACTGGAGCAGCTGGTGGAGAATCCAAGGACATTGGAGCAAAACTACTATGGGCGAATTCAATTTGTTTTATAAATTCATGTAATTTTGCTCAGATAGTTACGCCGAGAAGAAAGAAGTTGCCTGGCATAATTAACCAACCACTATTTTTAACCATTTCCACCTCTCTCACAGATATTGGAGCAGCAATGGCCTCTCCTTTTTAACTGAAACAGGTTGTGAAGAAGATTTCTCTTTCCACAATAAGCCAGTTCCACTCAAAACTCCAAACCCACACCCCATAGTTGCCACGGCTTTTTTGCCCATGTCAGTAGGATATGATATACCGACTTGCAACAGGTTTACCCTCCATAAAAGCCTAGCAGTTTCCCCTAACCCCACTACTATCTCTTTGGTATCACTGGATTCATCCACAACTATCAATAAGAGAACTTTGCTTTTTTCTTATTGCCCATGAAGATTAGTGTTGGGTCCCATCACATCTCCTTTAAGGCCCTGGCAGACATTGGAGCCGCAGGTAATTTTATGAGTGTAGAACTGGCCCAGAAATTGGAACTTGACCTTGATGCAGGCCCTTTGGTGATGGTTGCATTGTCAGCCTCCCAAACCTCATACCTGGTTTGACAACCAGTTATATCTTCAATACACCAGTTCAGCTTCTGCGACTGCTTTTCTGATATTCCAAACTTGGTGTTTCTGGTGATCTTAGGAGTGAAATGGTGGCACCAGCAACATGTCAAGATCCACTTGGAATCTAACATGATGTCGTTCATTAATGATCAACTGGAGGGTAAATTCCCACTAACTGACACTCTTAGGAAAGCTCAAGGTTGCAGTTCTATCACATCCCTCATCTCTCCTATGGGCATCCCATCCGATTTTCCAGAAAATTAATGCGCTATCAAAGCATTTTTGATTCATAAAAGGCAGATCATCTACCTCCTCACACCAGATTTGACTGTGGATTTCGTACAATGGTGGAGTTAGTGAATATCAACTGCCCTTTGTATCCTCACACAGCAGAGGAGGAGGTTGCGCTCAACACTTGGTTGGACAATAGTTGAAAAAAGGGTGGTTGTTCAAGGATACATAGCCATTCGTGTCTCCCATTGTCATTGCTAAAAAAGCCAATGGTTCCCTCTGCCCCTGCGTGGACTATGGACACTTAAATAAAATCACGGTTTCTGATCCCTACCCCTGCCTTTAAAAAAAGATAAGCCAAGTAATTGCCAAATCTCAGGTGTTTTCCAAGCTGTATCTCGTCAATGAATTTAACCAGATTTGGGTAATGAAAGGGTATGAATGGTTAACAGCAATCTGGACGAAGTGAGGCATTTTCCAATTCCGCATAATGCCCTTTGGGCTTAAGAATGCTCCCTCTATGTTTCAATGAATGATTGACAATGTACTGGGTGACCTCCAGTTTACCTGCGCAGTTGCATATATTGATGACATTCTGGTTCACTCCCTGACTCCCAAACAACATGCAACTGACTTTGAAGCAGTTGTGGACGCCTTGCATAAGGCAGGCTTTTTCGTCAAGTCTTCCAAGTGCAAGTTCTATAAGGAGGAGGTTACCTTCCTCAGGAACCTCATCCTTAAAGATGGTTACGCAATCCCTCCCAATAAGTTGGACGCCATCCGGGAAAGGCCAACCCCAACTAACCAGAAACAACTATGGAGTTTCTTGGGAACCATCAATTTCTTGTAAAATTTTCCCCAGAACTTTCCCAGCTTGCCGCCCCACTCCACCCCCTTACTGAAAAAACATACCATGTTGCTGGATGCCCAAATGCCAACAGGCGTTTGAATCAATCAAGGAGGTATTCATGTCCCCTCCCATTTTGAAAAACGCCGATCCCACCCAGCTGTATATGTTGCATGTGACGCCTCATTGGTAGCTGTGGTGGCAGTGTTGCTCCAAAAGCACGATGGCTTGGAATACCCAGTCGCCTATTTTTCCCAAAAGTTCACCTCTATGGAGCAGTCCTGAGCTATTTATGACAAGAATTGACAGCCATTGCATTGGCATTAACTCATTAGAGGTATCCGTTACAGGTTTCTCAACATGAGTTAACAGTCCACACGGACCACCAGGCTCTCTTGTACTTTTGTAAACCCCAAAAATTAGTCATCAGCAAGCCCAAACTTATTGGACTTGTGTAGTTTTAATTTCAAATACAGAATTTATAAAAGGTGCGCTCAATGTTCTTCATGATTTCCTCAGCTGCAGTCCTGCTCACTATTACATGGATCCAGAGGAAGTGGATCTCGTTACCATGATTCCTGCCACCCAAATCCTGTCAATTGTCCCCCCTGTCATTTCTTCCATCGCTCTGGCGCCTGACGCTCAATTAGTTTCTCAGGTCTTAGCCAGTCAGATGGCCTGTCCTGAGGGCGTGGAGCTGGTTGAGCAGTTATCTCACCAGAAGCATAAACACTCCCTATACTCATTGGAGGAGGGCCTTATTATTTTTGGTCATGCGTTTGGGTTCCCCCTCCTTCAGAATGGAGGTATTCCGCGCACATCATGATCCCCCCATGGTCAGTCATCCCAGTAATAAGAAATACATCAACTTGATCAAACGGACCTACAATTGGGCGGGTTTGACAAAGGAAGTTCCATCCTGGATGGCCGGCTGCATTACTTGTGCTCGGGCCAAGTTGGACTGCTTCAGTAGAAACGGTCTTTTGCACCCCTTACAGCAGGCGGAGGGTCCATGGGCGCCAGTGTCTGTGGACTTTATTGTCGGACTCCCTGATCTAACAGGTTCACAGCGGTGATGGTGGTGGTGGATCATTTCACTAAATTTTCCCTCTTTATTCCTTGCAATTCCACGATTACATCTGAGGTGACCACCCGTCTTTTTGTACGTCACATGTTCTCAATGTCTGGTCTCCCACAGGAGATCATCAGTGTCTGTGGTTCACAGTTCACAGCGCAGTTTTAGAGTAAACTCCTAGCTATCCTCAAAATATCCCCCTGACATTCCACAGCATACCATCCCCAGTCCAATGGCCAGCCGAGCGAGTTAACCAAGTCCTTGAACAGTACCTGCGTTGCTATGCTATGGCTACACAGGACACCTGGGCCAACGACCTTCCTCTAACTCAATTTGCTTATAACAATGGAACGCACATGTCTACGGGGCTTTCGCCCTATGAAGCGACGTTGGGTTATAATCCTTCATTTTCAGTTGGGCCTTGCTTGCAGCCTGAGGTCCAAGCTACCGCGGATCATGCTGAACATATTAGGTCAAACAATCCTTAGTGCGGGAACACCTCACCAAAGCTATTGATGACTACAAGCAGTTCGTGGATCATAAACAGTTCCCAGGTCATGACATAAAAGTGGGCTCCTATGTTATGACTGATACCCGCCATTTATGTGTTCAATCTCCTTCCCCTAAATTCGCAAGTAAGCATTCAGGTCCTCATTTGGTGGAAGAGGTCTTGGGTAATGGTGCGTTCCAGTTGAAGCTTCTGGCTCACTGGAAACAGCATCCCATCTTCCAAATTTCCCAGCTGTCGCCTTTCAAGGGTGCAGTTCCTGTGGAACCTGAACTGATCATAATTGCGGATGTGGAAGAGGCCGAGGTGGAGAATATTCTGGCATCCCGCAAGTCCTGATGGTCCATTCAATATCTTGTGGCTTGGAAAGGTTATCCAGCCTAAGAGAACTATTGGGTCAAGGTGCGCAATTGTGTGAACTGTATGGAACTGGTCAAAGTGTTTCATGAATCCCACCCCAATGCCCTGCCCTCCCCAAAAAACTGTGATGGCAATGGCGATCAAGTTACCCAAGGCGCACAAAAATGTGGCCCTCATGCAGTTCCCCGGTGGTGGCGCCCTCCTTTTGAAAAAGAAAAGGGTAATGTAAGTCCCAGGGAATGTCCCTCAGCTGTTGATTGGGCCCTTTTCCCATTCCCAAGAAGGTATCAAAGTGGGTGGCTGTACCCCTCGTTACCCAGGGTGACCTTGCCCACATAGTAGACAATTTCTGGGTAACAGCTCTTCCACTCCAAATTCCTCCCCTGGTGCCCACGCTCACCTCAGCAGAATTGGTACAATTAATTGGGGAAATCTGTGCTCAGATCACTGAAATGAAATTGATTGACCCAAAATTGAGTGGGAGTCAGTCTGATAATAGGATTCCATGTAGTCGGAAAGGTACTGAAGACTGCCCCATTGGCCAGAATGCCTGACAGTTTTGATTCAGCTAACACTATGATCAAAAAAATCAACCCCCTCGAGTTTGTTGTGGATCATCCCTGACAAACAGGTAACAGCATTGGACACCATTGATGAGGGTTTGATGCTCCCTGCTGGCAAATTGGGTGTTGCTCCCAATGCAACCCCTATGACCAAATGAATGGCCCAGCGACTGGGCATGGGCAGGTTGGGCGTCCCAAACCCGTTCCCAACCAAATGGGCCCACCCCTACGTGGGGTGGCCTTGGGGGATTCCCAATGCTCGTCAGGTCAAACGCCATCATGCCAACTGTTGGAAATGTATCTGAGCCTCAATTTGGAATTTGAGGTCAAACTGACAGCAACTCGGCCTGCTGCTGAATTCTTTGATGTCAGTTTCCAGTTAAATTATTTGTTCCGCATTCCTGAACAATTCGCCAGTTAGGTCAAACTTTCAGGACCTGATCCTGGCTTATTTCCCCTCTAAATTGGCCACTATTTAATCAGTCACTTCACACTGAGAAAATTGTTGGTCAATTTTTCATTCTTAAATTCCCATTAAAAATACTTTCCAAAAAACTTTTTCATGCAAAAAATAAAACGCCTTTTCCGCTGACCCTCATGCACCCCTCAGGGTTAATGGCCATACTCATCTGGTATATTATTATGTGCCTATATGAGATTCTGGTTCACCAGCAGTTCTTGGTGGGATTCTTTCTCAATTTCATATCTGTTGAACCAGCAGCAGTGACTTTAATCTCTGGTTTGCCGTTCAGGTGCTCTGGGATCTGGGCTGGCAGGCCAGTCTAATTATTACTTGCTGTTTGCCTGAAACAACTTACTTCAATGACACTAGTAATATGTAGCAAGAAGTTAAGGGTATCTAGAGTTACGTTTATAAAAACCATTCTTTAAATGGTTGATTTACCTCATTGGTGGAATAAAATGGTATGACTTATGCTGCATATACTGAGTTAGGTAGATTTTTGTTTTTCTTTAGATATATAATATTGTAAAGGTAAAGTAATAACAGGGTTTTTGACCTGTCAAGAGTAATCCTAATTGCCAGAGTCTATATTGTTTAGTACAAAGGAACTTCATAGATGTGGAGTGATAAATATTTTCTTACAGAAGATGAATTAATCATATTTTATCATAAATTGCATCCTAATAAATATATCATATTGACTGTAGTATAGGGCAACTGTAGGATCTAAAAAAACTAAATTGCCAACTTGGATTGGTAGAGATGAGTATGCACCTATTTTTTGTGTTATTTTGACTGTGATGCTGTACTCTTGTGTGTATTTAAGGTCAGTTGAGAGCTTGATCTTCTTGATGAGTCTGGATGAGACAACTTTAATGTATATCCTATATCCAACATAGCCATGACTTGGACCTTATAAATCATCACTTCTACTTTGGTAATGGTTCCTCCAAACTTCTGTGGAATGTTAACACCTCTTTAGTATGGAACGTTGCAGTGAGCCTTTAAGGAATCTTGGAAAAATTTTTTTAATCACTATTAGACTGTGAATTTTTAAGATGGATCAGCTCAACAGGGAAAAGTATTGATCAGCATTACTAGTTACATCAATAATTCTGGGGTACATGATAACATGACTGGGGTAAGTGTCTTCATGAAATTGGGTGCTGTTGATATTTTCGGCATTCAAGCAGTCCAGAACAGAATGATCAGAGGGTGAACTTAAAATATAATAACCTATTTCATCATAGCCCTTCTGAGTAATCATTGGACTCATAATCAGTGCATGTAAGATGAGCAATCAGCACTAATTTGCTTTCAGGTGCTTTAGGTTGGTCACTTTAGAGGTACCTGACCCTAAGTTGACCTTCCTTTTCCCTTCTCATCAAGGGCAGGGCTCTTCTTAAAGCACATATCTTCAGTATAATTCATCTTGCAGTAGTTATATCTTGGTTTTTCCTCCTTCTCATGCTTTGCTTTTTTCCATGGTATATACTCTAGGTCTCATGAAGGTCTTTCAGGAGGTCTCTAGATTTTTATATCAACTACATTGAGCAAAGCTTTCTTTAGTATCTAAGATGGAATTGAAGCTTTATGTACTTATATGACATGCATGGATAGGTTGGGGTTACTAAGTAAACCAGCAATATCAGCAGCTGTGGAATCGTCCAATATAAGCATTCTTGAGGTCACCAATGTTAGTGCCATGATATAAAACAATCCAAGAATTCAGAAAGGATTTCATTTTGGAATAGCGCGAAAAACAGATTAATTCCCTTTTCTTCATAATCAGGCTTTCCTTGGATTTAGATTATTTAATTAGCGCTTCCTTCGTTTCTATCCAGATATGCAGGTAATCCATATGAGGCACCATAACCTCTTAACCCAAACATCTTAAACAAGATGAAATATGCTTAACTTTTTGGTGATCAGTCACAACTTTAATCATAGCTTCTTAAACGTATAAAAGATGTGATACTCCCTTTTCACAGTGTAAACTTGTCCTTAAATGTTTGATTAATATCATCCTCCAATCTTATAACAACGTGTATCCTGTAAGCTTCAGATTTAGCAATTTTGGTACATGTGTCACTTTGATCAAATTAATGCACAAGTAGACTTATTGGTTCTATAAATGAATGAGACGTTATTCCATTTCCTCCAGGTTAAGTCTTGGCGTAACATCTAGCAAATTAATTCTTTTTTAAATTGACTTTATCATTCTTCTAGTTTTTATAAAGCAAATTTCCAGATCATGAAGATGTTAGAAAGCGGTTGAGAAGTAAGTTCACAAAAGCTTGTTTTCATCCTCTAGTACTCCAATGCGCTAATTCAAGTTTTCCTTTATCTCCTTAAATTAAGTGTTCTTATGAGGTTTCTCAGTATTGGCTTTCAGCTCTTCTGTAAGAGTGTTCCAGTGTAGGTCAGATTTTTGAGTTGATGGTAGACTTGATTAATGTTTTCTTGACTGAGTGACTTGTCTATCATGTCACTCTATAATAATGTTGAGTTGCTCAATAATGGAAAGAGTAGATGTCTGTGGTGTACATTTTTCTAGATCCTGTTTGGCATGAGCCACGAGGTAAATGATAATTTGACTACTGATGAGGATTCAGAGGCTCTATAAGCCTCCAACTCATCAATTTATCATAGGGCTTTCTCTATCCGGGACTTGAGGAGAGTTCTCTGTTCTTTGTCCTGTTGTTAGCTAGAAGAGGATTGAGCCGCCATCTTGCCATGTCTTTTAATATCTTGTTTATAGAGCTCTTCAGTGAAAATTTCTAGCAATTATTTGTGATTTTCGTTTGATTCTGAGATGTCATTTCAGAGATGCTTCATAGCTTCCTCTACATACTTGATAACGCCAGAATTAAGAGCTCCCATTTGTTTATGGAGTTGAATGATATAGGAATGATTTACCTCAATCAACGGTGGAAGCCCCTTATACTCTGTGATGCTAAATTATATACATGTTCACATGCCATCATTAAACCGCTTATGTTGATATGATAGTGGAGTTTCTCATTGTGACTCCTAGTAAATACATGATATGTTAGTGCGCAGAGTGTACAAATTCAGGGGTATAGTGAGATAGAATAACACTTGACCCGTAGCTCTCTGTGAGAGTTCTGAATTCAATATAGGTTCATGAAAAATCTGTTCATGATGAATGCCATTTCAGGATGTCTCTTTCTCCTGGTTTGATAACTCCTTAAAGTAAGTCTTGTACTCCATCATTAAAAATCCAGCGTAGATAATAGGTTTGGGTATCTTCATATGTTTTCATTTATTTTTTAGCACTTGTGGTGCCCGACCTAAGAGGAGCTGCCACGCACCTTTGTTTGCAAACGGGCCAAATCAAGGGATCACTAGAATAAAAATTTCATAAATATGACACCTTAACTAACAGTCTAGGAAGCATTTTCAGAGGGGGAGGAAGCTTTGAGGAAACTTTTGTCCAATACCCGCCTAAGCTGGAATACCATGACGGATGGCATTGGGGTGGGAGCATCAACGACATGTAGCATAAGGAGGTATAACTGTGGGTTTTCTTTGGCAATGAGGCCGGTGGTGTCCATCGCCTCAACATATTGAGAAAGTTGATGCTCAACAAAAGTGATGAGAGCAGGAACAAAAGTAAATGACTTTATGCACCGGCGGGTTTTGGGATAATTGTGGTCAAAAAGGAGAGGTTTTTGCTTCATCAATGCAAGCGCGGCTTGCACCAAAAGTGAGCTCCTCAATCTAATACTTTGCATACTCCTCAAAATCTTGCGGAAAATTAGGAAAATGAATACACTCAACCAGGGGTTCCATTGCCCCATGGAGTTGCTGGCGGAGTAAGATGTTTTCAGGAACTGCAGCGGCTTTGACTGCAATTTTATTTTATATTTTTATAGATGAAATAATCGTTTTTAGGACAAAAATAATGGGAGTGCAATTTGGGAGTATCAACAAAAATTCCTCCATTACAAAATCCAGTTTAACGTTATATGACTGGTATTTTTGTCAATACAATTAATACACTCAAAAGGATTTGACTCAGCTAATGCTGGCCCAGCCACTGGAGTTGTCAAGTTTGCCACACCTGATTGGCTGCAAACTGTCAACCATGGCAGCTCAGCTGAAACTGTTTCAGCCATCAGCTCAGATTGCCATAACTTGACCGAATTTTTAGATTTTTTAAAATTTTGATTGGCTGCAGCTTTGGAAGCCACACCAGAATTTGACATGGTTGGGGGCATGAGAGTCGAGCCCCACTCAAAAAATTTGGGTGTGGCAGCAGCTGAGCCAACGCTAGAGGGGGAATCAGCGGAAGCAGTGGAGGCGGAAGCCATAGGGCACTTGTGCTTTGAGTGATCAAGCTTGAAGCACAAGTGGCAAATGGTGTGGACATTCTTGACACATGCCCAGAATGAGTGATCAGGGGCAAATATGATCACCATGCAAAGGGGAATCATGAGACGAGTGTTACAATAAAATGGATGGATTGTTACAAAGGTATGCAGCCCTGCTAGATGATCTGCTCCATTTGGAACCACAAACTGCAGCATGAGATCTTCACCATAAAAGGCCAAACTCTCCATGAGCTCAAGGCGGAAGCGTTTGGGGGAAAGTTGGGAGGGCAACCCAGCAAAATAGAACACCAAATTGGCCTCATCTTGGAGCCATGTGTGAACAGTGGGGATAGGGATAATTTTATAAATGATTGGAAGCTTAGATGCTGCTGCCACATTGGTTCAGATCAAAATCTGAAGTCAGAATGGCCCTTGAACGGGCTAAAATCATTATATCTGGCAGTTTTGAAAACTGCCATGGCCATCTTAATGATGGCTGCACTTGTATATGGAAAAAGATTCCCATATTTGACCTGGAGGACAAAACACATATTACTCTGAGGGAGCTCCAAAGGTCTCTGGAGCACCGCCTGTGTGCATGCAAGATGGTGGGCTAAGTCCTGAGGTGGGACATAACGCCTGGTGGCATTAAAAGGCTAGCAGAGCCAGCCCAGACACATTTTGGCGGTGGCTGAAAGATGCCAGAAGTTGACGCACCACCACCCTAAGCTGGGGAAGCAGTCGTTGATGGCATCAACATTTTGATTAAAAGGCTCAACTAGATCTGCTTATTTTTTTATCTTTTTAAAAAATAAAATTTAGCTTTAATTTAGTCAATCACAGTGAAAGAAAGTTTTCCATAGGTTTTCGTTTGAAATTCTTAAAATGTGATGATGAGCGGACTTCCCATTTGGACATCTTCACCGTTCCATTTGTGCACCCACTGGGTGACACTACCAATCAGGTTATCTTCCATGGTGCAATCAATTAGTTGCAGGATTATTAAAAATTAGCTTATCCCCTGTAATGAGCACCAGCCTGTTGGGCTTCCATTTTGAGCTTGATGGTCCTGTTCCTAAGAAGCCAGACATTCAATACTTGAAGCCATCTTAGACGCATGATAAGTAGATTTATCTTAAGGGGTGCCAAGTAATCATTTATGTCAGATCAACTAGAGTATCCATCCTATGGTAAGTACACTGAAATGGACTTATTGAAGTCAAGTACCAAAATAAGATATAAAACCAATGACGTAACTTTATTTATAGTCTAAAAGAGGTGTTTTTGGGAGGAGCAGTAGTATAGCGGTGTAGTTCCTGATCCACTCTGGGTCAAGTTTTGATTAAATCAGGTTCAAAAAATCATAGGCTAAAAATCTAGGTGTGGTATATTTGTCCCAAGATCAACCTGCCTCATTTGCTTTAGAAAGGTGTTTTAATAAGTTATTTTTAACAATATAAGCCCCAAAAGGAAAAGGATTTATAGAAATAATTGAGAGGAAAATCAACAAGGGAGGCTCTTGGTCAAGCGAATCATTCTGGAAGGTATATTTTCTTACTAGCATATTTTTGATAGGCAAAATGTAAGTTAAATGTACTAATTCAGAAGAGACTTAGTATCACAAAGGTTGAACATTTGGAAGATAATAATTTGTATCCTTTTGCAGGTTCATCTTAATTTACTGCCTCATGTGCCACCTTAAATAATGATTGCCTGACATTACAAAGATCCTTCATTTTATTGGGCAGGATTTCATATTGGGGTATCTTAGGCTTAAGTTGGTTTGATCCAAATTTCCTAAGGCTGTTTTGAGCTGTACCAACTATTGAATTTTCTGGGAGATTGCGAGGTAACTTCTAAAACCCCTTTTTGGGTCTAAGCATCATTTCTGTCATGGGATTCAAGTGCTCAATATCTTCCCATCATGTTCAATATCATTATATCTGACATTCATTAGGTGCTTTGATTTTTGGGTGACAAATTATTCATGCCATCAAGACCCAATTCTGTAGGAGGGCGTCTAGACTGCTCATTACTTAAATTTTTGACATGTTTCAATTGTAATCCATCATGAATTTTGATAGTGCACCCTCAAGATTCTGCTAGAGGGGACATAGGCCGGAAGGAACTTACCATGAACCCTATTACCAATGCTTACTGAACAAAACTCTTCATTGTATTACTCAGAACCATTCTTATATAGGGTAATATAATCCTAACCAGTAGGTGTCAAGCTATGTGGGCCATCCTCCAGGGCAATTATGATAAAGTAAGATAAACTCTCAAATCTTGAAAAGGGGAAGTTAAGTCATTGACTATTAGTTTGCATAGTTTTTTAGTAGTAATTATACTAATTTTTGTTTGCAAGAGCTTGTAATTTGACTTTATCATCCAGTGCCCTCATGTACAATTTGGCATTCTTGAATGTAGGTAAGTCCAAAAGAGATTAACACATCTAGGTAATTATAGCTCTCTCCAATAAAGGGCCTCAAATGGTAACATCTTAATCACTTGGTGACAACTTATTTGATAGGCAAGCAAGTTAAATGACAGATATTGATTCTGTTTCATAGGGCTTATAGCAGCCATCTTGCATAGAATATATATGAGGGCACAATTCGCTTAATCCACCATTTAATTAATTGAAGGATTGTAGGGTGCAGTTATAGGTTGGTTGGTTCCAGATAATGGCGTTAGTTCTTACAACATTTGCAATGTAAGATTAAGCTCTCTGTAAGAATTAAGACTCTGGGCATCTATGGTGCATAAAAATAAAGTGGAAAGGGAACAAGGCCATAGCCATTGTGGTGGAGGCAGGGACATAGATATTCTCAACCCACTTTGTAGGAGAGTAAAGGCAAGGAAGATATAACAATGGCCATAGTTGCCCGTGGATAAATGCCCCACTACATCAACACTGACTATTCAAAAAGGCTTAAAGGGCCGCAATTTGCTGCTGATAGCAGGGTTAGGTAATATAGCGTCCTTCAGGTTAAACACACCTCTAATATCTCATGAATAGTTTCTAACATATATTCTTGATAGCATCATTTATACAGCCAACCATGATTCTTCTTTAAGGTCCATGTACTACATTGTAGTGGCTTTCATGAGTAATTTCAAGTTGGAAGGATGGTCACACATAAGGCGCCGTTCCCCATTGATTAACTTGTAGAGCATCCCATCCTAAATCTGGGTATTTTTTGACTTGAGTTCTAACTCAGTCTTGGTCTCTGATGATTCCAACTCCCATCAATTTGAAATTGTCAATCAAATTGCACAGGAGGTCTTCTACAAGTATCAGCATCGCCAAAGTTGACATCCTTGATGAGCATCCACATCATGGTGTGTAGTAACAGCATGATAAAATATAGTAGTCATAATTATATAGCTGTACCACCAATTTAGAGAGCCTCTCTAATTGATCCTCCATTAGTTAATGCCATCTGAGAGAGGTATATTTGGTGATGATGGTGAGTGAATTCTATACAGATAAGGTCATATATGCTTAATAGTATAAAGTACACCAGGGTTTCTTGCTTAGCATATGAAGTTCCTTACAGCCTTGAATAGGGTTTACTGAAGTAGGACACTGGATGATCTTCTTTTTGGTTATATAACTGGGCTAGAATTGCCCCTACAGCCACATTGCTAGAAAAAGAAAGATGTTAAGAAGGGCTGATCAAATTGATATCTATTAGGACAGGATGGGGTATTTAAAACTTTCCTGAGAGGGTGAATGCTTGATTCTGTTCAGATTCCCATTCAAAAGAAACGTTATTTTAAAGCATGTAGATCAATGGTCAGCAAAGTTGGCAAACCGCGGAATAAATTGTCTGTAGTACCTCCACAATTCTAAGGGATATTTGGATTTCCCTGAGGCTTTGAGGAGGTGGCATTTTCTCTATTTCAGCAACTTTATTGATAAAAGGTTTATCCCTTGTCAGGTGACTTTATGCCAAAGAACTACACTTGTGTTGGAAGTATGATCATTTAAAAACCTTGGACTTAAAGGAGGCCTGTCTTAGATGGTTAAAAACTTGACAAATGTGTTATAATTGCCCGTTGAAGGTCTTGGAGAATACCACATGTCAGAATTCATACTAAAGTACGGTCTAAAAATTTCAAGAGATTAGAACATCAAACTGTGAATTTTTCTCTTTACATTTTCTACTTCAGGATTTGGATCAATTGTCGCCTAATAGACCTCTTATCTTAATTAGCTGGGATAAATGATGGGACCTCAAAATTTGTCACCTGATGAAACTTCATCCTAATCACAAGATGGAAGCCCTCAAACAATGGAATTTTCACAATCCTAAAGACATTAAAAAGGGATGATTGTGACTTAACCTTATTACTGTATGAGGAGTAAAGATCCTGAATGAGGAGGACCCATAAGCCCTATCTGTCACTGGACACTGAGCATTCCATTAAATATCTTGAACTTTTAACTAATAAAAGAAATTTATATTCCCCTATCAAACTAATATTTATTTTTGCCTTTTACATAGTTAGAAAATAATCATCATAACCCAGAAAGTTTTTGTTGAAAGTAATTTGACCACCCAACATTTAATGCACTGGGTTAAAATTTAAACTTGGCTGACTTGAGGACAATGCTGCACCAATTAATGGTGAAATAAAGTTAATGGGAAAGAAGGATAAATCCCAGTAAATCTCCAACTGCAGCGTTCTGATAGGCCAAGAACTCCATGGACTGCCTTGCTATCTGCTAACTTGGTTTTAAGAATTGGTGTGCAACGCCACACACTCAAAATTTCCTATCTAAAGCTCATCTGCTGGGGGTCAGACTCAGGAGGAAGTGGTCATAGAGCCCATACTTTACCACTGGGGCACCCTCCCCTTGCTATATTGATTTAATGAAAATATCTAGCTAAAAATTAGAGATATATGCAAAGGCATTAGAAAGCTTGAGCGCATGGCACTCAGCTTCATAAGTGTTGGCCAAAGTTGTATCAAATTATGTTTGATGCTTTTGCCTTGGAGTCATAGAATTATACTTATTTTGGATCGACCCCTTAACTCCACCAGTGCAAATTTTAACCCTCAATCTAATAATCACTTTAACTCCTGGCCTCAGGATTTACATCCACCTAATTTACTATTTCTTTAACCTTTATTTTGTCCCTGCAGTAATGTAAAAAATTCATTATGAGGGTTCACCTTTTATTGGGCCATACATCAGAATCTTAATACAATAAGTTGATTGTAACAACATTGGAAATCCACCAAGCGCTAGTAATTCACTTAATGTGCCTAACTTGGAAAATTAGTTCGCTAGTCTACCAATTTTTAATGCTGACTAGTATGCATAAAATGCACCAATAGGAACGCTATTAGAAGGGGCATATCTGGCTAAATTCTATGGGATGAGGAATTTTTTTCTCTATGTTGTTAGAGAGAATCTAGCACAAAGAGAAAAAGAATATTGAGCTGTCAAGCCTTTGTCAGTATCCAATACTACGTTGTGCTTTTAAGAATTTTATAATAATGATACCTTTTGCCAAAACTTGTCCTTCTTGCAAGTCTACTAAGGTTACAGTCATCAAGCAGTAAGTTATTATAAAAAGTATAAAAATATGTACCTTCAAAAATACATAATATAAGCTCCTATTTCCCCGATTTGATGCTCACTACAGGGGCTCATAATAGATCACTATAGTTCAATTTAATTAAGTATATACATAATTGGACTCCATTGAAGAGTTACCTCCATTAGAAACAGTGCAAATGGCTTCCATTAGAAGTAGTGCAAATGGTTGTATTTTGAAGCAGTCGCCTCATTATGTAACGATCTACAATCATACATAAATCTCATAAGGTTGGGAATTATGAGATTCGTGTATGTCAATAGTTGCAATTCTGTTATTCCAAGTAGGATTTTCCTATTTGGGTCAATAATGAAATAAATTAAATAAAATCGTTTATTTAATTGGTTGTGAGTTTCTGAGGTTCCCCTTCATTTCTCCGTCAAGTTGCCTAGAGGCCATCAATTCTGGAGGCTTTTTCGCCCCTCATTACCTACAATTCATTTAGCCTTATTTGGTAGTATTTCAATCTGAGGTCATCCCCAATGGACCTCAGTATTAGAATTCTATTCCAACTTCAAGTCAACTCCCAATAAAGGCCAATATTTGCTTGATCTGTTTTATTTAATTTTATTTATTTAAAGCAGAGATTGGGGGTGCAAATGACGGTGCAATGAGGAGGAGAGGAAGGGGTGGACGCGCTGGGATCCTCTTGAGAGTGGCCTTGCCCTGGTTAGAGGGGAAGGTGCCAAAGTGGCCCGAGGTGACAGAGGCCAGTTGATGCACCCCAGCTGGGTAACTCCGAGGTGACAGAGGCTGTAAGGATGCACCTCAGCCCGGGGGCCCAAGGTGACAGAGGCTGGTGCACCACACCTCAACCTGGTATGCCTGGCAAGGCCGTCAATTTGGACAGGAACTTTTGGAGTTGGTACAGCCACATATGGGGATGGTGGTTTAGGGCTGGTGGCGGGCTGGGCCTTGGGAGCCCTATCCATTACACATTGGAACAGCAAATTCTTCCTATGATGTTCACTAAGTATGAGCGGCTTTAAATGCTCACGTTGTCCAACTTTCATATAATATAGTTGGCAATGACCATCAAGTAAAAGAATTGGCTAAAATTATTTAAGTTCATCAAAACTGCCTCAAAGGTTTGGATGAAGATATAACCAGAGCTATCACTCCAATAGAGATTTGTACAAATCATAGAGGATTTAGAACTTATAGTAAAAACATAGAGTCAGTAGGTCAGGTCCTTGTGAATGAGTATAAACATGAAAGTGGAATTTATGGATTCTGCCCAAAAAGATGATATTATGGAAATTTTGCTACAGGTGGAACTCCACCATGTTGCTACCATATGGGATTACTTAAGTAAATTAGTTTCCCAACCTGCTATAATATTAATGAAAGATCCAAAACTTTTCTGTTGGATATGAATATTAAAGGCAATGAGGCTTGGGGAACGCAGGAAGTATCTATGGTCTTTACCTTATTCCTAGGCGTTGGGTCGGCAGCTCATCTGGATATGCTGGTGTCTCCTCCACCTGAGCAATCTGATGCAATTGATCATGAACCTCCACTCCAACTTCTGTGCAGCCCCGCTGGTAATCCTACTTAAAATCCTGAAGGCACTTCTACTCAGACACTCCGGTGGTTCAAGTTCAGTTTATGCCTATGTTGAGTCTCCGCCATTCGGGAAGTAATTTAGGAGCAACCCAGGGCCTTTGTCCCTAACAGCATCAACCTACAGTTCATGTAAACCCTATTAACTTACTAAAGTTAGATAAAAAGGTTTATGTACACAATTTTGCTAGTTTTTTTTGGTAAAAGCATGGCTAGGGCGGCAAGAACATTGAGTTGGCGACCATAATGACCTTGATGGGCACTGAAAGCTAATAGTAGGTGATGCCTAGATTACAAAAGATCAGTGTTACCAACTGCAACACCAAGGACCTTACCATTAAGGATTTTGGTGGGATAAATGGATGACCACTCATAATACTGAGTTCCTTTATATTTTATAAAAATATAAGGTTTTGAAAAATTTCACAGTGTACTTTTGTTTGGAAGCACAGAATCTAGAAGGGGCTAACGTGATCAATGATTTTGATGTGCAAATTTCTATACGCTATTATTGTGAACCTTACCAAGATTTGTTTGGGTAATGATTCCCATTTTGTAAGAATATAATGATATCACCCATATGGTGAATTATCTCCAGTGGTCTTCAGTCACTTTTGGGGCACCCAACAAGTTTTATTGCTAGCCTTGTGAACCGCAGCTTTGGGCTTTTCCCCCAAAAATTACCACTGACATATGGCCCTCAATTAAATAAAACTGACGTTAGTCAGATTATTTGTAATAACTGCAAAGATTGGCCATAATACCATCCATTGTCCTAAGTTAAGTGCTAAACACTATATTAATGCTGTGCAACCTGTAAATGATGACAAAGTGGGAAGAGACAGGGAAGAATAGAATTGGGATTTTCTCTTCCATCTTTTCTAACAAAATCTCAGATAAGAATAAAATTTCCAAAAGACTCTCCAATGAGATCAATGAGTTATTACGCTAGGACTCCATCACCAGTTCTGGTGTCAACAAATATTAGTGTGGCAATGCTCACCCAATCACAAGAAAATTGTGCCACTAAGTTGTTGGAAGAAGTAGTATCAAAGCCAAATGTCCAACTGTGGTAACCACTTGAGTTTACAACTTGTCTTATGAGACCCTCGAGTTGACCAGGGGTCCAAGTGGATGTAACTATTGAGGCTTTAGAAGGGTCCAGTCCTCAGTTATGCAAAGAACTTCAGAACATTTTTAGGTCAAGCGGACAAAGTGGATAACTTGCAATAAATCCTACTTATACTTATTTTTTGAGTATATGTATATTAATATCTCTGTAAATAAACTCAAAGTCCAAGCTATTGTGGACAATGGGGCACCAATTATAATGCCAACTCGTCTGGTGAAGAAATTTGGGCTTGCTCCTGACATAGATCATTGCAAAATTTATGAATTGTTGGACCCCATACTACAACTCCAGAAGGAGCGTACAATGCATTATCAGTGCATTTGGCTCCTTAGTGATTTTTTTATTTAACCGAAGTAAGCTGACCAGGGGATGGACATTACCAAACTAAAACTAAAAATCATAATAATAAAAAAATAAAAAATAATGATTCAAATGAAACGCCCAAAATGGATGGATCAATTGAATCGTACCTAACAAAATATCCAACCAGGTGGGCAGCGAATACTGCTATCCCTCCATGGTGGATGGGGAGAGGGATTGGGGGGCTCATCTTTGGCTTCATTATCTCATTCCAGAGTAGGGTGCGTGTTAAGGCATATAGTAAGGGTGTGGGGGTATTGGCGGCATGGGTTTGATATCCTTGATGACTGGAACTTCCGAGTAGTTGCCAGCCATCATTATACCAACAATGTATTTGCCCAAAGCATCTTCAGCTTTGAGGCGGGCGTCTGGGAATTTAACAAATGTGGCAATGTTGGTTCAGGTTATTTTTGCTTTCAGATTACATTATACTGTTACCACGTTCTGGATGGCTTCAGTGACATTTTTGTGTAAAGTTTTCATGTTGATCTTAATTTGTGCAGTAAGATTTATGGGGATGAAGGGAGGTGAAATTCCTCCTGTGAGTGCAGCCACTGATTTGGCGGCAGCTTTGCAAAGTGGATGGCAATCTGGTGTGGCGGCTGCTTCTACTGCAATTTGGTGGTCGCTGTAGAATGGTTTGGCGTTAGGTTGTGGGTTATATTTCTGAGGTGGGAATTTTGTATCCCATTCTGCGTTACAGAGCTGCTCGAGTTGCAGCGTCAGTTCTTCAATGAAGTTACCCGATTTGTCAATTTCATCCAATAATTCCCATGGATTTTGGTTTAATTGGATTGGAGAATCAGCGTACAGTTGAGGTTTGTTCAATTCATTTGCAGATGCATGGGATCAAACTGGGATCCAATCTGATGTCAGGTTGGATGAATTATTTATGGCATTGGGGCAAGGTGGGTGCTGATTGGTGGCTGTAGGTGCAGCTGCAGCATCAGGCATTGAAGGAGGGGAAGGTAGGATTGTACCTCATGTCAGAGTTGGCGCGGGGTGGGCGGCGGATAGGTGGGCGTCAGGAAAACTTTTGGCATCAGCAGAAGTTTCTGAGTATGGGCATTTGCATTTCAAGTGGTCTAACTCAAAACAGGATGGACGAATAGTCCATCCACCCTCAACGCGGGCCCAGAATAGATGGTCGGGGGCATATTGTATGGTAGCACGAGGGGGAATTGCCATAGAAATCTTTGTAAATTCAGGGCTGATTGTGGCATATGCCCGAGGCCCAGCGAGGTGTATGACCCCATTTGGGACCACAACTTATAAGATGGGGTTGGCGCTATAGGCTGCTAAACCTTCCATCAGCTCCTGGTGGAGCACTTTGGGGGGAGGTGGGTGGGAAAACCAGCAAACTGGACCACTAAGGTGGTGTCTGTTGGGAGCCAGGTCTGAGTTGTTGGGAGGGGAATAACGTTAAAAAATTAATGGCACTGTTGCCACAGTGGCTGCATTGGCTTCACAGGGGAAGCCAAGATCAAAGTACCCCTTATAGGTGAAACCATCTAGTACTAAAAAAGTACCCCTTATAGGGGCGGAAGTCAATAAAACAGGCTAGTGTCATTACCACCTGAGCCACTTCGATAATGGCTTGGTCATCGTAGGGGAAGAATTTCCCTTATTTGACCCTAAGGCCAAAACACATGTTGCTCCAGGGGAGCACCAGGGGGCAGCGGGGCACCACTTGGGTCCAGGCGAGATGGGCATCGAGATCCTTGGGAGGAAAGAATCATCCCAAGGGTTTGGAAATGACTGGACGAGCCAGTCTGAGCACATTTTCCTGTCAGACAGAAAATGGAGGGGGAGTTTCGCTGTTGCCCCATGCTGGGACAGTTGGCAGGGGATCCAATGACATTGGAGAAAGACTTTGGTGTGCAATTAAGTGTTTGCTTTTAATTTACCAAAATTAAGTTGCTCAGAAAGTTATGCTGAGCAGAGAGAGAGTTGTGGCTCCTTAGTGATATTAATTCACCTATTGTGTTCTCTAATCATAATTATATTTTTAATATGTACTTATTTTTGAGCAAATATTGAGTCAAATACAAATTTGTGGAAAGTCTTATGGACCTACTGGGACATACCTGCCACTATTTATAACCAGAAGGATGTGGCCTCAACATTTCCAAAACGGGGGTTTGTTAACATCGTATACAAGAATGTTTTAGCACCAATTGATTATCAATGGCTACGTGGCCATAGCCAAAAGTTACTGATGCAGATTATAGAATCAAAGGGTTTTCCCGTATGTTCTAACCATACCCTAACCATTACAGTGGGTCATCAGGTTGTGTTGGAAGTGTAAATTGCCTTAATAATCCCTCAGGGTTATATGGTAAAATAGTCACACCATTAAATTGACTAAGTTACAACTGGTCAATGCACATGGAAGAAATTATGACAGATCATGGGAAAATTCAGGTGCTTTTAGCTATCATATATCCCTATTTTATGGAATTTAAGTGACATCAGGTAGATGCTTTTTTCATATTTTACCTGTTGTTGGGTTTTTGACCACCTTTCCAGCCTTCTAGATTACCATGAATTTCTAGGGCATAATTCCATATAGCAAGTGAATTGGATATCAGTTGACCCTGATTTTGGGTTAATAAAGTTTGGGGGATTTTAGGTAATTTTCCTGGTTCTGATACGCTGTGGATTGATCTTGTGAATGCTTAAGATCTCATCGGGCAGAGTTGCTAATGAAATTGGGCATCTGATAGTTGATCAATGATTAACTATCAGATGTAACTATAAGAATCAGTCAGGTTTCATTACAGACCAATTGGGGTTTTATTGAGTAAGTTGTAAGACGAGTGATACCGCCTGCAACTAGTGAATTAATCAGTTGGTCTATGGCCTGCCTTAATGGGTAACAAGTCCCTTTACCTAAGAAGGTCACTTGCCAAATATGGTTGTTTGGCTGGGATTGAGAGAAAAACGTTAGGGACACGTTTCCAACTCTTTCCATTTTAGGTCTCAAGGATGTTCAATGACAGAATCCTAGCCAGGATGGGGAAGACCATCGTTGGTGAGACAACAAAGTGTAATTCAATGGCAATGGCTGCCATTTCTTGGCTGAGGCGCCAACAAAGAATTGGGCGCCAAATTCCATCTATAAATTCCCCTGATAATTCACTATATAAAAAATATCTAAGGCTTTAGTTGAGTTCATTTTTGTCTAAGTTCTATTCATCTTCAGAAAATTATTACTGTATGATTTAATTAAGGACTCTTTTGCAGGATAAAGAGTAAGGATTGAGGATCCTTAAGAAGAGAAGCTGTGATAAGAATTTCTGCTGACTTCATGCATCAGAGGAAAGGCCGTAAACTAGGATCAGAGCATGGATCAAATTAGGCGGTATAAAAGTATAAATCCCTACTTAGGACATCTTAAGTATTTTGAGGAGAAGCACTGGTCCTGTGTTGGACCAGAAACTGGTTATCTATTCAACTATGGATAATAGTCTTCATACTATTATCAATCATATATCATATATCATCAGACAACAGGAAGAGTGCACACAACGAATTTGCACAGTTATCAATTATGGGTTAACATTTGTGAACGAGCAGAAAAACCCTAAATTTTAACATCTGTTGAAGAGGTTATAAATATTACAAGTTTGGAAATCTGGAGGAGCTTTAGCTTGCGGACAATGAGTGCCAAGCCATATGTTCACTAATTCATCTGAACGCCTTCCATGGTTTATCAAAAATAAAAAGGATTAAGCGTTGGCCATATTTTGACAAATATAGTAGTTTTCCTGTGAAAGATGAATATGACTTGAGGTGTGCACATGATGTGTTGCACCAGATCGACACTGGTAATTATCCACCAATATGCCTTCATCCTATTTTGCGTTCTAAGGCGTTAGATGAAGTTACTAATCAAGAATTCAATCAACTTGTGCGGCAGGGACATTAGTACCCTCCAAGGGCCTTGATGTAAGGAGAGTGTCTATTCCTCTCCTGTTCCAGCATGGAGGTTCTCGGTGCACAGGGCCCATGACAGGGAACAAGCCATCATTACAAAAGTTACTAGAGCCCAGCAGAGGGTGCTGGAGCAATAACAACTTAAATATAAAAGTGCGATCTTAACCAAAAACCAACTAAAAGCGACTCTGTGCACTGGGTAAGAAGGGGTAGGTGCACCAGGTTGGAGGAGACCTGGGTGACCCAATAGTGCATGAGGGGATAACCTAAACATTTTATAAAATGGAATAGTTTACATAGCGCAAGACCTCCTCAAAGAGGTCCATTCACAGGATTGTTTATGGTAACATAAATAAAAAATGGGGAAACGGTGTAAGTTTATTATGAGAAGTTGACCAACAAGGCATGTTGATCACGAAGATCAAATATAAACATCGTTTGGGTAATTTGGGGTATGCTGAAGTGGTCCCAAGCACCAATTAACCAATAGGCAGACACTGCCATCTGAATTGGTAGAATACAATGACACCAACTTCACTTGAGTAATTGATTGAAGTTGTATATAACCTAAACACATAATTTCATAGATGGATTGTGTTTTAAAACCGCGTTCCTCAACTAACCAAATTGAACCGTCTGCATTAATAGAGTAAACTGTCCATTTTAACGCCTGGGCTGACGCAAGGGGCTGGGCGTTAGGCACCCCACTAGTACCAACCTGAGCATATTTGGCTTATACCCAGCGTAGGTCAACTGTGTACCTGAGGTCAGAGAGGGCCTAAAGCTTCACCTTCTGGGCCCCCTGTCGCCAAGCCTTATCCTTGGGGTTGGTCTCCAATATCATGTCATTTAACCATGACACTTGAGCTCCAGTCTTGTTTATTAAGAAGAAGGATGGGTCAAATCAAGTGGAAATAGATTGTCAAAACTCTACAATATTACTAAGGAAAGATTCTTGCCTTTACCCCATATTGACAATACACTAGATCGGTTGAAAGCGCACAATACTTTTCTGTTATGAATTTAGTATCTAGATATTAGCATATTGAGCTATCAAAGGAGGAACAGGAGAAGTGCGCTATGACCACCACCCAGTTTCTATACCAACTCACTAAGATGCTGCAAGGGCTTTGTTACGCCCCTGTAACTTTCCAGCACGCTTTGGATAGCATATTAGGGGATTTAAAAATCTCCTGTATGTTAGTTATCTATATCATAGAATTAATTTTTATAACGTTTATGGACCATTTGCAGCATCTAGAGGAAGTTTACCGCTGGTTGGAGTAAGTCAATTTGAAAATTCAAAACTCATATATAAAATTTCTTTAACTTATAACTTGACTATTTGGGTAAGTCATTAAAACAAAGCTTATGGCCCCAGTCACTAATGTTAAGGCTATCAAAAAATGCCACGCCAAAGTAACAAGCATGATATTCAAGTATCTTTTAGGATGATTGGCTAGTATCACAGGTTCATGCAAAACTTTAATAGATTAGTTGAACCATTCTCTCACCTTTTCAAGACTTAGGTTCCATTCTACTAGATGAAAGGCTACCAACTCACCTTTGATCAAATATTACTTTGCCTAACCCAAGGGTTAACACTAATGAGTCTGAAATTTGATAAAACTGTTTGTTATTAGATGGATGCATCCCTCACCACCGTTTGGGCGGTGTTATCTCAGCTCAATGATGATAATGAAGAACAACTTGTAGCTTACTGCAGTAGAACGCTGAATATACTTGAATGGAACTTTACTATTATCAAAAACAGTGCTTGTTTTATTAAGCCGATGCAATCTGATCAGGGGACAGACAATAACAAAACAGAAACTCCAGAAATAAACCATCCAAAAACATGAGCCAACTGCTCTAAATGAGCAGCAAGAAACACAAAAATAAAGAAAAAACATCCTACCATATGGCACAGAGGCGAGCCACTTATCCCACCATGGCGGAGGGGGAGGGGAGATCAGGCAGATCACCAGGTTTGGCATTGAAGAGGCGGATCAATGCTGATAGCAGGGAGTTGGGCATCTGTAGTATGAGGGTTGAGGTGATGTAGATAGCTATTGTGTTTTACAATTTGGGCCTGGATAAAGGACTCTATGAGTTTGCCAACATGGTGTTTGGCTTAGATGAAGGTGTCAGGAATTTGGGCTAATGTTGAAATGTTTGCTCTTATGACATGTGTGTATGGGGAAAATTCTTCCAAAGTAATGACTCGATTGACAGGGGTGGTGGCAGTTTCATAGAGGCGTTGGATTTCCTCTTGTGCAGTAGGTGGAAAATCAGAGGGGAAAAAGGGGTGCATCCCTTTTTAAAATTCAGCAAAGGATTTTTCCACTGCTTTGCAAAAGTGGCAATTTTTTGGGTGAGGCCACCATGGCCTCGGCAAGCTGGTGGTCACTTTGGTATGGGATATCATTGGGTTTGGGGACATATTGTTTGGGCGGGAATGGGGCATCAAAGTCTGAATTCAAAAAAGGTTAAAATTAACTGGTTTAGCTAAAGGTTGGACAATTTCACCAGATTTAGTCAATTCATCTACTAAGCCTCAGGGATTTTGGTTGACTTAAATTAATTTTCTATAGGTGGCTGTGGTTGGGTAAGTTTTGTGGCAGGCAAATTTTTGGATTAAAGTGGGTCCAAACCTGCTCCTGATAGGTTGGAATGGGTGAAAATTGGCCAGCTTAGATTTGGAAGCTGAATTTTGCTACTGTTTCATTGAGCGCACAACTTGTAGGAATGGGGGCAGCTGAAATCCCCACTCAAACGCTGTTGATGTGGCCTTCTGGATGGGATTGACTGTATTCTCAGGGCTTGAATTGTATAAACATGCTTTTTGGTATGGACCAATTCATGGCAGAGGGGGCAAACTGTGCAGTTGTTGTCAATGCGAGCCCAAAAGAAATGGTCAGGTGCAGATGGGATGTAGGCACGCGGTGGGATGTGTTGGGCCATGTTCAGATGGTGGGGGGTAATGGTAGCCATTTCCTGAGGTTCCATGAGGCGTTCAGCTCCACTGAGGACTAAGGATTAGAGGATGGGATCTTTACCATAAGTGGCCAGCCCTGACGTCAACTCTTCACTAAGTGAATGAGGGGGAAGGTGTGAGGGGAGGTTTTCAAAGGTCACCACAAGTGTGTTATCATCTGGGAGACATGTTTGGGTGGTGGTAATGGGGGTGTTTTTGTATATTAAGGGTGTAGCTGCTGCAGCGTCTGCGTCCTCTTTGGTGGGGAATCAAATATTGAAATAGCCCTTGTATGGGCGGAAGTCAATAAACCCTGATGGCACAAAGATGGACATTGCCAGCTCAATTATCACTTTGTCAGCATACAAGATTTACGTCCATACTCAACACAGAGGCAAAAGTGAATATTGGATCAGGGTAGGTCTTAAGGATCAGAGCAGGTTGGGCAGACTCGTGTGAGATGCAGTTCTAGGTCCCTTGGAGGGACTTAGCAGCTGGATGTATTTGGCAGACTGGATGAGCCAGTCCACATGCGTTTGCCTGCTTGGTGGTAAACCCTAGCGGGTGGAGCATTCTTCCCCAGTGTGGGACAGCATGTGATGGATCTAAGGACATAAATTGGTAAATTGATGCAGTGAAGTGGTGGTGGAAAATCAACTTGTTTTCAAAATCACTTAAAAGTGATGTTGAGCAGCATTAAAAAGGTGCTTAGCTGTTTTTTATGCTTTAAACAATTTCAAATATATTTCCATGACATGCACATTTCTGTTGTAACCGAATATGTTTCTTTAAATTGGTTACAGAAGCCTAAAAGAGTCCAAAGGATGGATGGTTTACTGGTCCTTAAATTAAAAAAGGGTATGACTTTATATTTAACACAGACCTGGCGTCAAGCATCAAAATGTGGATATACTCTCTCATCGGCCTACCGTAGCCTTACTGGTTGTTAAGGAAGATGATTTATCTATCAAAATGGTTACACAGAAATATGATAATGAGCCTATCAAAGTTCAACAAATGTTGGACAAAATTAGGAAAAATACTTTTGTGGAAGATGGAAAAATATGAGATTCCATATTGGCAATTTTTTTATTTTATGACAATCCCATTGTTCAGCTTATTTGCAAATAAAGGTGTGTTGCAGCTCGCTCTTTTCTTTCCGATTGACATCAATCTGAGCAATTTTAAAAAACAAGACGATTTTCTATCACCGTCTCACCACACCAATCTCCAAGTTTATGTCCTCAGATCCACCACCAGCTGCCCCAGTGTTGGGCAGCAGAGCTCTACCCGCTAGCACTTACCACCCAGCAGCCAAACAAATGCAGACTGGCTCGTCAAGTCTGCCAAATACATCTGGCGCTATGTACCTCCAAGGGGCTTAGCACTCCACCTCGCACAAGGCCACCCAACCCGCGCCTATCCTCTAGCCCTACCCCAATAAAATATTCACTTTTGCCTCTGCGTCAAGTATGGATGTCTCTTCCCATATGTGGACAAAGCAATATATGAGTTGGCAACGGCCACCTTTGCGCCAGCAGGGTTTATTGACTTCCGCTAATACATGGGTTATTTTGATATTAAATTCCCCATCAAAAAGTATGCAGCCGCTGCAGCAGCTACACAATTAATTTAAAAAATTCCCCCATTACCACCACCCAAACACGCCTCCCAGATGATACCACACTTGTGGTAACATTTGCAAACCTCCCCTCAAACCTTCCCCCTGAAAACTTTAAGAGAGGTTGATGTTGGGGTTGTCCACTTACAGCGAAACCCCTACCTCCAATTCATTGTCCTAAGTGGAGCTGAACGCCTCATGGCACCTCAGGCAATGGCCACCATTACCCCCCACCAGATAACATGGACCAGAACATCCCACCACATGCCTAAACCCATCCGCACCAGACCATTTCTTTTGGGCCCACACCAACAATAGCCACACAGTTTGCACCATCTGCTATGAATTGGACTACAACAAAAAAGTATTTCAATATAATTCACACCCTTTAAAGACAGCCAACTCCACCCATGAGTCCACACCAACATCATTTGAGTGGGGATTTTGACTGCCCCCACCCCACAGGCCATGCACTCAAATCAGAAGCAAAATAAAACACCTCAAACCCAAGCTGGCCAATGCACACCCATGACAACCATTTGGGTGCAGGATTGGATCAATGTTCAATCCAGAAAATCACACGCCCCAAAACCTACCAAACCAAAATCACCTATCCACATATCTTATAAATCAACCAAAATTTTCTGGAAATTATTTTTGGAAATAATTGAATCTGGTGAAATTTTCCCACCACTGAGTTATCCAATTGATTTAACACCTTTCCTGAAATTAGACTTTGAACCCAGCCCCAAACAACTGATATGTCCTCAAACCCAGAGCCTTTTTCCAAAGTGACCATAGCCTAGCCGAGGCCACAATGGCAGCACCCAATAACCCCGTTTTTGCATACTGTGTGCAAAATTGGTCATAGAATTAAAAAAAGGGCTGCACACTCCTTTGTTCCCCTCCAATTTTCCTCCAACTGCAAAAGAGGAAATTTAACGCCTCCATGAAACTTACACAACCGCTGTCAAGCACATTGCTGAACTGGAAGATTTTTCCCTTTCCACACACACCACAAGAGCCAATATTGCGAAATTAGAACAACTTCTCGATGCCCACATCTAGGCCAAACATCACGTTGCTGAATTCATAAAGGCTTTAATCCAGTCCCAGATAGTCAATCTCAACAATTAATTAATCTACCTCAACCCTCATCCCGCGGATGCTCCAACCCTCTTACTCTAGCATTGATCCGCCTCTACAATGCTGATCCTGATGATGACCTGCCTGATCCCCCTCCCCTCCGCCAAGATGGGGCAAGAGGCTTGCTTCTATGCCAGCTGGTAGGTAATTTTCTCATTTCTTTTGTCTTGCTACCCAAAAGGGCAGTCAAAACATTTTATTTAATTAGTTTAGATTTGAAGTTTCAGTTTTGGTATTGTCCACCCCCTGGTCAGCTTGCCTCAGTTAAATAATTGAAGATATGTGGCAGCTCCCTCTTTTGGGTTGGGCATCACTAGTGGCAAAAAGGAAGATTGAAAATTTTTAAAGGTCATTGGCATATAACCCTCTTTTTGCTCAGACCTATCAAACAGATGGATATGATCATCACCGCTCATAAGGGACAGGCCATAGTAAATTTAGGAAAACATTTGAACAACTACGATCCTGTTATTATCAAGATTCCATTTCAAATAATATTCATGAGGCTCTCAGTTGTTTCCACAAGATGCCAAGCTGAAGATCCCTATCAAAAACCGCATTTTACGAATTGGTAAAACCCAAAGATGCATGGAACATGATCTCTCTGGAAGTTGTGGGAGCTTGGCTAATACTCATGGTCACTATAAATATATCATCATGGCCATTGATCACTTTACCAAATTGGTGTTGGTCAAAGTAATCTGGGACTTAAGGGTCACAACTACAGTTAAAATAATTCTGGAAGATGTCAATTATTGGCATAGAAAGCCCCCAGTTACTGCTGACAGATAGTGGGACCAATTTTAAGTCCTAGATGATTTCTAAGCTTAACGATTTACTGGGCATACATGGGGTACTATCTACGCCCTATCATCTAGTGTTCAATGGAACCATCAATTGGATGAATGTAACCCTTGTAGGAAGTCTATGCAAGTTTGTTACAGGGAAAGCGTCTAATTGGAACCATTTATGCCTTCCTCCATATCTTTTCTTACAACATTGCATATCATTTGAACATGGGACACACCCCATTTTTTTTACACGTGGGAATTAGCCCGCTATGCCCCACTTTTCTTTTTCATGTGTTCCTAGAAAAAATAGGAGTCCTACTATGTACCTTAAAATTTCTCATGAACTTTCATTTATTTTTTTTAGTTCTGCTTAATCAAACGCTCTGGTTCATAATGTCAAGGTTTGAGCACGTGATAACAAGAACTACTGGACCTTACCTACTTTTGGTGTAGGGGATTTGGTCTGGTACTATGACAACCATGGGTTTATCACAGACCATTAATTTAGCGCATATTTGAAAAAAGACCTTTTGAGGTCATATAGAAGACATCTACTGATGCCTACACTCTGAACGATCATACTAAGGGCCATATTGAGTGTACGCTAAGTTTCTGAAAAAGCAATACCTACATTTTGGCTCTCCAAACTCTATCTTTAATAACTTATTTGCCCCCACTCATATTTTACCTGATCTTTTGTCATGTGGGAGGCTAATATTGCAAGTGGTTTGACCAACCATCATTTAGTACATTAATAATTTAATAGATATACAAAAAGGTTTTTAATAGAGAGAGGATTTGATGGATAAGGAGTCTCAAGTGCATGGCCTCAACTTCATTGGGAGTGACCAAAGCTGTATTAAATTATTTTTGTTGCTTTTGTATCAGCGCTATTTTTATTTAATTGAGGCAGCTGACCAGGGGACGGACAATACCAAAACTTAAACTTCAAAACTAAACTAATTAAAAATAAAACATGAATCAACCGCCCTTTTTGGGCAGCAAGGCACTAAAAGAAATATGGAAATTATCTACCAGTAGCATAGCGGCGAGCCACTTATCCCATCATGGCAGAAGAGGAGGTGGGATTGGGCGGATCATCAGTCTCAGCATTGTAGAGGTGGATCAATGCTGAAAGCAAGGGGGCTGGGGCATCCATGGGACGAGGGTCAAGGTAGTGTAGATAGTTATTGAGATCAACAATTTAAGTCTGATCAAAGCATCTATGAGTTTGGCAACATGGTTTTCAGCCTGGATGCGGGCGTTGAGTAGTTGTTCTAATTTCGCAATATTGGCTCTTGTGGTGCGTTTAAATGGGGAAAAATATGCCAGTTCAGTGACATTCTTGACATAGGTGGTGGCAGTTTCATAAAGGCGTTAGATTTCCTCTTTTATGGTAGGAGGAAAATTGGAGGGGAACAAGGGGGTGCAGCCCTTTTTTAAATTCCAGGACAGATTTTGCACACAGTATGTAAAAACGTGGATTATTGAGTGAGGTCACCAAACCACGGCAAGCTGGTGGTCATTTTAGAAAATGGATTTTGGTTTGGAGACATTTCATTTGGTTGGTATGGGGTATCAAAGTCTGAATTCAGATAAAGTGTTAAATCAATTGGACAACTCGATGTTGGGTCAATTTCACCAGATTTGGTCACTTCAACAATAAGTTCCAGGGATTTTAGTTGATTTAGGAAAATATGGTGGTAAGTGATTTTGGTTGGATAGGTTTTTATGGTGGCAGATTTTCTGGATTGAACAGTGGTCTAAACCAGCACCCAATTGGTTAGCATGAGTGTGCAATGACCAGGTTGGGTTTGTGGTGATAGATTCTGCTTCTGATTTGAGTGCATGGCCTGTGGGGTGGGGGCAGTCAAAATCCCCACTCAAACAATTTTAATATGGCCTCATAGGTGGTATTGGCTGTGTTCGCAGGGTTTGAATTATATTGACATACCTTTTTGGTGTGGTCCAATTCATAGCAGATTGGGAAAACTGTGAAAACGTTGTTGGTGCAGGCCCAAAAGAAATGGTCAGGTGTGGATGGGATATAGGCACATAGTGGGATGTGCTGGGCCATCTTCAGCTGGTGGGGGGTAATGGTGGCCATTTCCCGAGGTGCCATGAGGCGTTCAGCTCCACTTAGGACAATGAATTGGAGGTAGGGGTTTCGCTGTAAGTGGACAACCCCAACATCAACCTCTCAAAAGTTTTCAGGGGGAAGGTTTGAGGGGAGGTTTGCAAATGTTACCACAAGTGTGGTATCATCTGGGAGGCGTGTTTGGGTGGTGGTAATGGGGGTAAACTTTATAAATTAATTGTGTAGCTGCTGCAGCGGCTGCATACTTTTTTATGGGGAATTTAATAATAAAATAACCCATGTATTGCGGAAGTCAATAAACCCTGCTGGCACAAAGGTGGCCGTTGCCAGCTTAATTTCTGCTTTGTCTACATATGGGAAGAGACATCCATACTTGATGTGGAGGCAAAAGTGAATATTATATCGGGGTTGGGCTAGAGGGTAGGCGTGGGTTGGGTGGCTTGTGCGAGGTGGAGTGCTAAGTCCCTTGGAGGGACATAGCGCAAGATCTATTTGGCAGACTGGACGAGCTAGTCTGCATTTGTTTGCCTGCTAAGCGGTAAACACTAGCAGGTGTAGCACTGCTGCATACTGGGGCAGCAGGAGGTAGATCTGAGGACATAAATTTGGAGATTGGTGTGATGAGGCAGTGGTGGAAAATTGACTTGTTTTCTAGAATTGCTCAAAATTAATGTCAAGCGAAATGTTGTCTCAGCACTATATATTTATATATAATGGCAGATCAAGTCCCATAACCCAGCTAGTGCAAAAGCTTCTCCCTCAAGCTCCAAATTGATTTTACTCCTGGATTCAGCATTTAAATCCACTTTAATTTACTATTTTTAGCCTCTATTTTGTCCCTTCACCAGCGTGAAATATTGAGTACAAGGATTTATCTTTTATTAGCCATTTACCAGAACCTCAAATGCAATCAACTTTTTGTGACTACAATAAAAATTCTTAGAGCCCTAGTAATTTTCTCAATTAACCTAAAATAGATTCTAAACTCGCCACTCTACCACTTTTAAGTGCTGAATAGAGTACATAAAATGCACCAATCGAAATGTTAGCAGAAGGGCATACATGTGCTAAATTCTAAGAAATGTGGATCTTCTCTCTCTTTTTGCTGGAAGAACCTAAATCAAAGAATAAAAAGAATAGCAAGCCATCAGGCCTTTGTCAGTACCCTATATTACTTGTGCTTTTGTTTATATATATAAATAAAGTTACCTCTAGCTAAAACAAGTACTTCTTGAAAGTTTACTAAGGTTAATGTCCTCAAACACTTTTTTCATTTTGATTATAAAAAACTGTTCCTTTGAAATATGACGCCTAAGCGCCATATCCAACAATTGAAACAAATATATACTTCAGAAAAAAAAATGCCTCACTATCACCTCTCTACATCCATTCTGCTTTTAGTGCTATCTTGAAGAATTTCAAAATTTTTACTACCTATTGCTTCAAGCAAATTCTAAAATTACAGTAATATAGATTCTACTTTTAAAAACCCCAAAAACCGTGATTTTATTTTTGTAATATACTTTGCACAGCAACTTCAGGCCGCCTAGCAGCCCATTAATGCTTTAGAAAGGTGGCTAGGGCAATAAAGAGCCCTTGCAGGATTTGTGTCAGCCCAGATAGTCCTTTGTTAATGATTAGTGCGCATTTGGCCCAATCCTCTGAGGCTAACTTGGTCCGCCAATACCTACTGGCAAGCTCTATATCAAATTATACTGAGCTCATTTAAGGAGGTGTAGCAAATCATTAATTCTTGGCAATAAATAATTAAATTTTTATATCTGAATTAAACCTTTGGTACTATCTTTCTGCTTGGTGTAAATTTTCAGAGCAAAATTACATGAATTAATAAAACAAATTGAATTTCCCATAGTAGTTTTGCTCCAACGTCCTCAGATTCTCTGCCAGCTGCTACAGTGTGGTGCAGCGGTGAAACTCCCCCCACCATTTTCTGTCTAGCAGGAAAACGCGCTAGGACTGGTTCACCCAGTCATTCCAAACCTATGGGCTGATTCGTTCTGCCCAAGGACATAGATCCCCACCTTGCTTATACCCAAGTGGTACCACGCTGCCCCTTAGTGCTCCCCTGGAGCAACATGCGCTATGGCCTAAGGGCTGAATATGGGAAACTATTCCCATACCACAACCAAGCCATTATTAAAATGGCACAGGTGGTGATGACACCCACCAGCTTTATGGATTTCTGCCCCTACAAGGGGTATTTTGACCTCAGCTTCACCTGTTAAGCTGATACTTCCACTGCAGCAAATGTGCCCCTGGTATTCCAGGGCACCCCTCTCCCCACAACTTGGACTCAGCTCCCAGTGGACACCACTTTGGTGGTTCAGTTTGCTGGCCTGCCAACCCACTTCCCCCTGAAGTGCTCCACTAGGAGCTGATGGACAGTTTGGCAGCCTATGGCTTAAACCCCATCTTACAATTTGTGGTCCCAAATGGGGCCACACAACTTGCTGGGGCATGGGCATATTCCACAATCAGCCCTGAATTTAATAAAATTGCAGTGTCAATTCCACTGCACACCATTATTCCCTCAGCGCCAGACCATCCATCTGGGCCCACATCGAGAGTGGGCAGATGTTCTGTCCATCATGTTTTGAGCTAGACCACTCAAAAGCAAGTGCCCCTCCTCAACCACTTCCAGTGGATTAGATGCCTCATCCGCTGACCTCCAATCTGCTGCCCACCCTGTACACTTTCCAGTATGGGGCACAATCTACCACCCCCACCCCCAAAGCCTGTTTCTGCAGCTGCACCTGCAGCCACCAATCAGCCTCCTCCTCACCCCAATTCCATAAATAATTCCTCCAATCAAGCATCAGATTGGATCCCAGTTCGATCCCATGCTTCCACAAATGAATTGAATAAACAACAACCATACGCTGATTACCCGATCCAATTCAACCAAAACCCATGGGAATTATTGACTGAAATTGACGAATCAGGTAAGTTCAATAAAGAACCATCTCTGCAAATCAAGCAGTTTATTAATGCAGAATGGGACGTTAAATACCCCCCTCAACTTTATACTCCACAGCCAAACGCCAAATCATTTTGCAGTAATCATCAGCTTGCAGTTGAAGCAGCTGCAACACCAGATTGTCATCCCCTGCTTAAAGCTGTCACTAAATCAGTAGCAATACTCAAAGGAGGAATTCCACCTCCTGGTATCCCCACAACCTTAACTCCAAAAAGTAAAATCACGGTGAACCAGTATTACAAAAACGCAAACAAAGCTATCCAGAACGTGGGAACTACAACACGGAATCCAAAAGCAAAAATAACCTGAACCAACATTGCCACTTTTGTTAAACTCCCAGACGCCCACATCAAAGCTGAAAAAGCTTTAACCAAATATCTCAGTGCCATTTATCTAGCTGGCAATTTTCATGAAATTCCAATCATCAGGGATATCAAACCACATACCACAGATGCCCCAACACCATTACTGACAGCTGTGACACGCACTCTACTATGGGAGGAAGAAGCTGCTGCTAAAGAGGCTGCCAAAGACGAGCCCCCCAACCCCCCTCCCCTTCCGCCATGGAGGGATAAGCGGCTTCTGCTGCCCACCTGGTTGGTCAGTTTTTGAAGCATTTCACTCAATCCGCTCATTAGGGCGTTTTGTTTGAACCAAATAGTTACATTTTTTTTGTATATTTTTAGTTTTGGTAATGTCCATCCCCTGGTTGGCTTGCCTTGAATAAATATGAATTAAACCTTTGGTACATCATGACAACTTGGTGAACTCCATCTTCTTTTAAAAAGCAGGAGATCAAAGCCCATGGGCTTTAGTATGGTTCCAGCAATACCAATTCTATTAATTCCTTTGCTTGGTATTGACTCAGCCTCCTCTAATTTATTATTATAATAATGCCACGCTCAAGTAGGAGAATCATCTCTTTCTACATTATGCATGACTTCTTTCATATTATAAATTATAAGTGAGTTCTTAGAACAGGTAGGTTTTTTTCTTCAGTAAACCGCCAACCTTTTTCCTAATTTAGGAATAAAAATTTTTAAACTGAGTTCTCAACTAAATCCAACGTAAGAGGGGCCTTAATCTAAGATCGCAGAGACTCTCAAACATCTCAGATATTATTACTTTTGTTGAAAGGTAGTAGCCATACATATAATAGCAGAGTTTTAAATCCTACAATATGTGTCTCAGCCACCAGATTGACCAGTAGTCCTGAGATGATGCCGCGTATGCAGAATCAAGAATTTCAGGTCATTTTAAGGCCTCCTTCACTGATGGTTATAAACACATCATAAATCCTGTAAGTCTGAGGGATGTTCATTTGCACCCAAGTGTTGATTAAACTTAGGACCTCTGAGGAACTGCTTTCAGTTCTAGAAAATATAGTGACATTTCTTCTGTAGTAACAACCACATTGAGTGGTAGTTACACGTGAGAACCCAGATATTATACTCAATTTAATAAATCTTTTCATCTTACTCCAGTAAGAAATTGTGAGCCTTTATGTGTTCCTTACAATCCTTGATGGTAGTAAAAATTAAGGGAGTGCATTTCCTGAGTGGGTATATTAATCCATTATTGTGATAGGTGATGACATCATATTTCCAGAAGAATTATAGTCTTCAACATCAACTCATAGCTGGGGTTTTCAAGTCTGATGATGATTCTATTAAGTATAACCTACCAAACCTTAGTGAAAGTGCATAATAGGCCCTAATAGACCTTTTACATTGTTGACCAGAAGTCCTTATATTCCATTTATGTGGTATGTTGACAACAATCTTGATTTTTTATAGGTTTTGATGAAATGGAATTCCCTAAGAACTCACTTTTGATGGTTTCATTAATGAAGATTTTGTGGACTTTAATGAAGGCTAATATTTCAAGGCTATTAAACTGTGGCGGCAAAATAAGAAATTTGGGTTACTTGTCAGAAGAGAAATAAGTATTATCAAGATGTCTTTTGTAAAATTAAGAAAGTTTATTTATTCAGCCAACCTTAAAATTAATTCCACTAAAAAAGTCACTAAAAAGATTTAGTTAGAGGCATAATAGTAAGGGTATCAGCACAAAGAGCCTCTTTCAACATACAGACCTCTTTTTTGAAAGTTCTTTTTCTGCTTTTTCAGCAAACCTAATATAATATTGTTCTATGGGTGACAATGTCCTTTGCAGTAGGATCAGATTGTTGTGTTTTTTTCATTGCTTTGATGAAATTAACACATGGTTAAATGGGGGTCTCTGAGAGGCAGGAGATTTATTTACTGTAATAGAGGAATTTTTTCAGAGCCTCCTTGATTTAATGGATATTCAAAAAAGTCCCACTTTAACCCTATCATGTGTATTTGGACATCAGGCCAGGACTTAAGGTCAGATATAATAGTGTTAATGGCGTCATCCAGAGAAATTCAATTAGTAGTGACAAATGGTTGGATGAAGGTTTTAAACTTTTTAGGGAATCCAAAACCTTTTACCCTCATTTTAGCGGATTGTCATAAAAGACTACTTCTTGTTCAAAAAGGCTTAATTACTTCTAAAATCATGAAGTAAAACAGTACTGACTTGCACCCAGGTTTATCAGTCATACAAGTGAGGTGCTTGAATTTTCTGGCCCTCTTAAAAGGCAGGAATGATTTGTGCTTCATATGTCTGTCATTGCTGTTAAGTCTTAAGTTGATATTGCTGAACTGATATAACAAACATTAAAATGAGAGGATAAAATACTAATAGGAAAATAACACCTGCTTCCTAATTGGGAGGATTGCTCTTTATGATATATCCTCAATCTAGCCAAGTGTATCATAGTACTCTCACCGCTATGAAGCTCATGTTATGAAATATAGATTATATGGACTCTTAGGTCACTTATGGAAAAAATTTCTTTAAAAACTTAAACTCTTATGGGTGCAGGAATCATTACAAGCTTGGTATTCCTTCTAGGGGTTGCTTGTAAAACACTCCTAACACAAACTAAACCTATGTCAACGGTGTTTAATAGATAACAAGATATAAAAACAAAAGATGAGATGTGAGATTATGATGATGATTTCTAATAGGTCGACCAGATGCCAGTATTTTATACCTCTGAGGAATCTCAAGTCTATACTCATCTATTAACATTCATTAATACCATGTCAATACTTGCTGATTATGTTAATGGCTATAAATATTTTCCCAATACAAATCAGCCTTAAATTGGCTTCCAAATAATAGCAATTGTTTCTGTTTAATTGAAGACAAAAACGCCGTTATAATTTTAAATTTCAACTTTTTTAAATATAATTGGGGAAGGCCAACCATGGGATAGTCACTTCTGATAAACTCCAACTACAAAACACCAAGAAAAAGAAAGGTACTTCAGAAGGGTTGAGGCTACTGACTGTTGCCAGTAAGACTGCCAGTGGAAGAAAAAGGGGGAGTGACAGGGGAGGCTTGGGCTGAAAGTGTACACTAATGAAGGAAAGGGTCGGACGAGAGGAACCAGATGGGGAATCAGGATGACACCAACTGGCGTTGGCGAGATGGCAGGTGGCCAAACATCCAGGCTTAAAAGTGATCCATGAGGTAGGAGTGGAAGTGACACACAGCTTCATGGAGGGTTGGGGAGGGCCATACAGTGCATCTAGGGCAATAGTGTGGATCTTCCATAATCTAATGCAACAATTAAGGGACAGAGTGAAGGGTGGATGGGGGAGGTCATGGCAAAAGCGAAGATGCTTTTGAACAGGCTGTAAGCCTGCTCGCGCTCCTAGATAAAAAGTTGCATAACATCCTTCCAAATTGCCTGTGATGGCGGGCAATCTTCCAAGCAATGGACTAATGACCCATATTGATCGCATATAATGCATGAAGATTGAGAGGCATTGGACCGCTCAGCCGTTTGTTATACCTTTCTCAGGTATCTTTACACATGGTCGCGAATCTGGGGTTGTAAAAGAGGATGGCTGTGTACTGCCAAATTTAATTCTGGGTCTCCAAAGAGTACGGTATGTCAAGCTTGTCAAGGTAGTCCACACAGGCAATGAGGGGTATGTTGGGGTACCAGGTTGTTTAAAACGGCTTGGCCATGAACAACTTGCTTGAAACATGGAGTAGGGTGACCCCTCTGGGCGTTGGTCCACTGATGCTGATTCTCCACTCAGCTCTCTGCATGGAGAGGAATATGTGTTTGAAGTGGCCCAGCGTCCCATGTGGGCCCATGGCAGAGGGATGATAGGCAAGATAGTTTAGAGAATGGGGGTGGGTAGGACTGAGGAGGCCAGGGGTACAGGAAAAGTTGGAGCGGGCTATGCATGACAAGTGTTGGGCTGGGAGTGTGAGGTTGGTGACCTTAGCGACCCAGGCGCCAAGTGTTTTGGCAGCATGGGCCTTGAAGTTGAGCAGGCCCATTCCACCACTATGGTGAGGGCCAAAAATGACATCCAGGCGCACAGGGGGAGCGCGGCCTAGCCAAAGCCACCCTTGTATAGGGTGTACAAAGAGTTGAAGAAAGTGGGGGAAAAGCGATGGTGTGGCCACAAACCAGACTTTGGACAGAGCATAAAATTGCCAAGCACAACTGGACTTGGAAAATTAGTCTGGTGGGATCAAAGAGGAAGCGATACATTTTGTGACATTGTCATAGATGTATTGCTCCATGACTGATAAGACGTACCAGACCGCCTCAAGCCACACTCCTAAATGGCGCACTGGACCAGCAGTGGGTCTTGTCATGAAAGGGAGCACAAGCGGGGCAATATGGGACATCTGGGGCAAGAAAACCTGTGAGCTAGCTGCTGAAGCAGGTAGGTAAAGTGTGCTGGTGACCAGAGGCCTTGGCACCGGCCAAGTAGAATGATTTTGGTTTTGGAGGTGTTAAGAGCGGTGTTAAGAATTTGCTATGACTAATAATTATCCCAAGGTCATTATGGCGGAATGAATGTAATCTATCGAGATTTGATATGGTTAAAAGTAATTTAAGTGCCTTAAATTGAGGCAATGTTGGGTTATTGGGAAATTGCCTCAAATTAAGCGATTGTGAAGTGAATGAATGAAGAATTGATGGGGCCAATAAGATATGGCGAATTAAATAATACTAAGCCATAAGAGTCATAGCATCTGAAGTTGCTACAATATAGGTGAGACAAGATGATCAAGTAAAGTTGTTGTTAAGTAATCATAGAGTAAGCGGAATAAGAAGAATCCGCGGTATTAAGTACACATAATAAAAAAGGTTGTTGGAAAAAGTGCTCCATATTTATATAAATTTATTCAGTTGTTTTGAGGGCAACGATCATCATATTGTTGGTCCCTATTGCTCAGTGGGTTAAACCCTGTGCAAAAATTTACTGGCATATTTATTGAATACCGCCAAATTTATAACATTGGTGCTCACTACAGGGGGCCCATTGATCAAATATAAATGATAAAATCTCAGTTGCCAGCTATGACGCATCAACGTTGCGTTGATAAAAAAATTTCTCAGCACTATGGGTCAGTTGCCTATGTGGAACTAAGACTGGTTTTGGACACTGTGCTGAAAAAACAAGATAAGCTGCTCCAGGAGGTTTGCTGTAATAAGCTGCCCCATTCATTCGAGAAGGGAATATTCCTGGGTTCTTTAAGCAATCTGAAATTGCAACTGAAGGTGTCTTGGATCAACGGAGAGTAAAACTGTTGATTTCTACCTTAAACGTCATAAGTGCTGATCAAGTCTTCTGTTACCTTTCTGGCAGTTTTATTACATACCAAGAAGTCAAAGATATTGGTGCTGTGGTTGTTCAGTGGAAATTCAAAGATGTCCCAGCGGAGGGCCAAAATTTTGACCTTCAAGTTTCAGCGGAATGAGACCCTAATCGCATTTGCTGAGTGATTTATGGTGGAAGCTCACGTGCTTATTGGGGCTGGAATTTTATCTGAAGCAGACATATGTATTGCAATGACTTCTGCTGTAAAGCCATACCGTGAGTTACATAACATTATAGCCTCATTGTTGGATGAATATGTACCATTGCTTAAACTTGTTCAGTTTTTGCAACGTATATCTGCCAACTTCCTCTCCACCTAATACTGAGCGGATTCATCCTGACATAACTGCTAATTCACCTTACTTGGGAAACTCTGCTAGTTCAGTTCACATTCCACAAAGCTACCCTCAGAAGTTAAACGTCCGCCCCATACCTGCTTATTATCACTGGCCCAACTATTGCTCTACCCCTGTTTCCACTTATCACGGCCAGCACAACTCTCAACGTAGCTTGTTTTTTATCAATCGGGGACATGGGCCCTATGAGGGCAGATGTTTCAAATGCAGTTGACTAGGACACATGGCCCAATGGTGCTCCAATCAACAGGTCTCTTGCTTACAGTTGGAACAGTACTGCCAGGGAAAAGTCAGAGCGGAGTAGAGATGGGACTCTCTATCTCCGCTATATCAAACCAAAACGTCCCACCTGTACCCACCCTAGAACATTCAGTGGAAGCTCCCTTGGCCGATGTGTCAGTATTATATTAGCAGTCAGTTGGAGGGGTGAATATTTTGACATGAGTGCAGTCTGCAGCTATGGCGAAAGAGGTGTCCCAGTTGCAAGTTAAGCCATATGCTTGCCAGATGTTTAACCAAGTTTCACCTGAAAAGTTGGACCCTCCTCTGATGCCCCTTTCTTGCAAGCGGTAAGCACCGCTCGTCCAGTTAACACTATTATCAAGCAATACCCCAGTATTGGCGAGGGGATTGTGGGTTATCTTGGAAACAGAGATGCCATAAATGTCTATATTATAAACAGTTAAGATGCATCTTACTCCAAATGTACTTACTGTGACCTGATACTAGCTAAAACCCGTGTCCACACCATCATTATATACAGGTGCCCCTGTCAATATAGTCTCCACCAAGTTGGTGGCCAAATTATCATTAAAAGCAGATGTGGACCATCGGGTGGTATATGGAACTGCTGGAGCGGATAACACAGTCTCTGAGGGAGCATATAGTGCACTTCCATTGCAGTTTGGTTCTATTGTTGTGATAGCCCCAGCTATAGTGTTACTAAATAGCAATTATGATTTGCTGATTGGAACCGCCTTCTTTTGACACTATGAGGCTGTAATCAACATGAAGGATCAGACTTTTGAAATATTGGGTCAGAGGATCCCAATTCAATTCACCTCTAGCGGAGTGCCAAAAGATTTGGTGCATATGGGGAATATCAATCTAGCTTACAGTGACGGAGTAATCCCAGTGCACTGCCATTGGTTAAAGGGCAAAACCTGGGCCCTTCCACAACAGATTTATGAATATCAAGGGCTGCCGCTCTGAGCTGCTGGACCTATATCTATTCCATCTGGGCATCAAGTTATAGTAAACACTAACTTGGTGATAGAAGATCCAGATGGCTTCTATGGGGAAGTTTTAGGGCCATATCAGCAGTTGTGGTTTGAGAATCACTTGGCCCCAGGTATTTTATTACCTTGGCAGGGGAAGGTCAAAGTTTTTCTCGCAAATCTACAAATGGCTCCACTGCAAATCTGCTTCCACCAAATAGTGGCATATTTACACTTAATCCCCATTGAGGAGGTTATTTTAGTTCATGACTTTGGGCCACTGGAGGAATTTGGTCTGCCTTTCAAACTGTAGCTCAATGTAATGGCAGAAGTATCACGTGATGAATTTAATGGGGCTGTCAGAACCATAGAAGGATATGGCAACCGCTTTATTTAGAAAATATAAAGAGATTTTCACTGTCAATGACCATGATTTAGGATGCACGTGGGGGTGGTTCATAGGCTGGACACTGGAGATCACCCTCCCATCAGTTCAAGGCCAATCCGCCGATCAAGAGTGGTAGAAGGAGTAGTAAATGAGGAAATTGACAAGCTATTAGTGCAAGGGATGCTTGAACCATCGAAGAGTCCATGGGCTTCACCCGTTCTGATTGTAAAAAAGAAGGACGGTACTAAATGGGTAGTAATTGACTACTGGAAGCTCAACAGCATCACCAAAAAGGACTCCTATCCCTTACCATGGATTGATGATGCTTTAGATCGGCTTTGGGGAGCCCGTTTCTTCTCAGCTATGGACCTGATCTCAGGCTATTGGCAAATTGAGCTGCCACTGGAGGAGCAGGAAAAGTGCACTGAGATCACTTCTAAAGGTCTTTTTCAACCAACTCGGATGCCACAGGGGCTGTGTAATGCCCCGCTACGTTTCAACGAGCAATGGATACTATTCTGGGGGACCTAAAACTGTCGTGTGTCCTTGTATACCTTGATGACATTAATGTTTTCTCCTGAACCTTCTCTGAACACCTCAATCATTTAAAAGCTGTATTTCACAGCTCGCTGAGGCCAACATAAAGATCAAACTCTAGAAATGCCATTTTTTAAGGACCAGCTGGAGTACCTGGGGTTTGTAGTTGATACCACAGTGTCATTACCTCAACCAGCCAAGGTGGAATCTATATGTAAAATGACTCCACCCAACAGCAAGCGGGATATACAGGTATTTTTGGGAATGTTTGGCTTTTACTGGCGCTTCATCCCTAACTTCAGCTGTATTGGTGGCCCGCTATTTGAGTTGTTAAAATTGAACACTACGTTTGAATTGACTGAATGTCAGAAATGCGCTTTTGATATGCTTTGAGTGGTGTTAACCAGTGCACCGGTGTTATGCTATCCCAATTTCAAAAAGAGTTCATTGTTCAGATGGATGCATCCCTTTCTGCTGTAGGATCAGACCTATCCTAAAAAGACGAGAAAGGGAAAGAGCATCCTGTAGAATATTGCAGTCATAGCTTGAACAGCCATGAACGCAATTACACTGCGACTGAGCGCAAGTGTTTAGTGGTGATCTGTGCCTATAGGCCATTTTGGGTATACTTGCATGGGGTAAAACTCAAAGTTGTAACGGATCATGCCTTGCTACGCTGGTTAATGAATCTCAAAGAACCAGAAGGGCGTCTATCCTGATGGGTTCTTAAATTGCAGGCATACAATTTTGAAATTTTGCATTGACCTGGAGCAGAACACCAGAATGCTTATTGTTTATTGAGATTACCCACAATTGCAGTTACAGCGGATCTGAGCGATATCGTGTTCAATAAGATGCTTAGTGGCAAGTAAAATGATGAACCTCCCCCAGTCATCAAGGTATTGTATTTTATAAAGGCCAATACATTCCAGAAAAATGGAGAATTGTATAAGCGGATAGGGGACACTACTGTGAATTTTCCAAGACCTTCCACCCACCCAAATATTATTATGAGTGCACATCAAGCAGTTAGACATGGTGGAGTACATAAGACCCTGGAAGTATTTTGACCTCGGTATTACTGGGAAAGCATGAACTTTGATGTACTTGATACTATCTCCTCTGTCACCAGTGCCAAGTGGAAAAGCTGTTCCGCCAAAAGACTTCATACCGGTTAGTGAAGCCACATTTCACCTAGCACACTGTTTCAATTGATGTTGTGGGTCCCTTACCAACAGGGACAACCAAGTCCAAATACATCTTGTTAGCAATCGACCACTTGACCAGGTGGGTTGAGGCACGGCCAATATGTGATTTAGGGGCACTAATGGTGGCCAAGTTTGTCAAGGAGTGTATAATTCAGCGACATGGTTGTCCCCAGTTCATCTTTACTGACAATAGAACTAACTTCACTTCCCACATTCTTCCAAAGCTTGATAAGATAATGGCCAACTGAGGAGTTTTGACAACCCCATACCACCCCAAATCTAATGGACTGGTGGAGCAGGTCAATGGGACTCTATTGAACATACTCCGTAGATTAGTAGCAGATTGACCCTCAGACTGGAGCTCCATTTTTTCCACTGACATCTTTGCTTATAATCTTAATTGTCATTCTGCCATGGGGAAAAGCCCATTCCAATTGCTTTACAGATGGCACTCCGCTCTGCCAAAATCTTATATTTTTGTATAGAGGACAATGACGTTATGGATCTGCAACGCTATCTGACTGTTCTAATGAATATGCTGATTAAATTACAAACTGAAGCATACTAGTTCAGCCTACCCAAGAGAATCAAAATCCAGGCTGCCAATCAAGTATGATGCAGGACCTAGTATAGTTCAAAGATGGAGACTTAGTCCTATTCCATGATCAACACAGGTTCGGCCAGAATCATAAGCTGGCTATTATCTGGATTGGGCCATTTGAAGTTATTGAGAAGACCTGTATAGATGCATATACTATCAAGGATCCTACTAGAGGTCGAATCATTAATCAAGTTCATGCAAAGTTCCTCCAGACATACAAACAATAGAATCCTTATTGTCCAATCAAGGAGTGGTTAATGTTGTGAATTTGATATAACTGGACAATAAGCCCGAGGTTGTTATGGCAGAATGAATGGAATCCGTCGAGATTTGATATGTGTAATGGTAATTTGAGTGCCTTAAATTGAGGCGATGTTGGGTTATTGGGAAATTGCCTCGAATTAGGCGATTGTGAAATGAACAAATTGAAGAATTTATGAAGCCAATAAGATATGGTGAATTAGATTACTAAGCCATAAGATTCATAGCATCTGAAGGTCATTACAATATAGGTGAGACAAGATGATCAAGGAAGATTGTTTTTAAGTAAGTATAGAGTAAGCGGAATAAGAATAATCCGCGGTATTAAGTACATTTAATAAAAGAGGTTGTGGGAGCAAGTGCTCCGTATTTATTTAAAGTTATTCTGTTGTTTTGAGGGCAACGATCATCATATTGTTGGTCACTATTGCTCAGTGGGTTAAACCCTGTCCAAAAATTTGACAGCATATTTATTGAATACCACCAAATTTATAGCATGCGGCATTACTGACCCTGGATAATCCTAGATATTAGCCTTCAGCGTGCATGCATCTTGGTTGTTGAAAACCCCAACAACACAATTGTCAGAAAATTCTACCATCTTAACTGGTGCTTAGCCTTGCACATGGACACCAGCAAGGTGAGCATTCACAATACATAAAAGTGGGTTAAGGTTGAAGTTGTACAAGAGTGGGCTTAAAGGGTCCCTTTGGCGTAGACCCCTTTGAGGGTGAATCACATCAGTGAGGAAACCAGGGACATGCACAGCCATTGTGGCAGACTCCATGAGAAGAATTACCCAATTCAATGAACTGGTAAGGGAGGTGGAATTTGTGGAGGCAGGCTCAGAGTAATCCCAGTTGACCCTATCATAGGCTTTTTTCTGGTCTTAGAACACAAGCGCCCCAGTAGCCATGGATTGGCAGACATTGGCTACGGCGTGAATGTTGTCACATATTGACCGCTTGGGGATGAAATTGAATTGCTCAGAGGAGAATATTTCAGAAGCAACTACCCCTAGGCGGTTAGCCAAAATTATAAAAAATAATTTAGTATCTGTATTAGCAAGTGATATTGAGCGCCAGTTGGCTAAGTCCAGCCTACCCCTTTCTTATACAGCATTATCATGTATGCCTCCTGGCCCAGGAAGGAGGCGCGTTTTAAAGACATTTGTTTATTAAGGCAAGCATCAGAGAGGAGCAATAATTAAAGTTTTCTGTAGAACTCATAAGGAATCCCATCTGGGCCTGGGCACTTCCTGTGCAGTGAACCGCAAATGACATACTAGAATTTATCTCAATCAATTAAATTAATCAGCTCCGAGTAATGGGAAATGGTGTGGATATGTGGGCCATCAAGAAACTCATTAATTTCAGCCAGTTTAAATGGTTCAGATTTATACAACTTAAAGTAAAAGTTTCGAACTTCAACAGCCATGGAAGCTGGAGTTTCTGCAATGGAGTTGTCCAGCCGCCTTACCTGTGCAGGCCAAGCTCTGTCACAGTGGAAAAATATATGAAAAAAGTAGGCAGAGAACGTGTCACCTGCTGTTATAAACTTTGCCCTATACTGGACATAGACGCAATTTTTGTTATATTACCAGTGCATTAAGATGAGCAGACACTTTTGCTCACTTATGACCCCAAGCTGGGCTGTACCCTGCAGCAGGGACATTTGATTTCAGGTGGTCCACTTCTGCTAGCATGTGCTTAATAACCACCAAGGCAGCCCAATACTGATGAAATGAAGGTGGTGTGCCTGAAGGATGATGTTTTCTTTGAAGGTTGACCAGGTAGCAAGGGGATTCGCGCAAAGTGGTATGGTGAATTCTAGTGCCAAAGTTTTGGTTCCACCTATGAGGAAGACCTGGGCAACGTGATCTCAGCCTGATGAAGTTTGCACTACTTTGGCGCCTGTGCCGCTGGGCTTGATAAAGTGAAGGAAACAAAACAACCTGTGGTTTCAGAAATTGATTTTTTTCATTGTGAAGTGCAGAATCTGGGAGTGAAAGTTCATCAGGGCAAGAATGAGGTCAATGTGGGACATAGGCCTCAGCTGACTGTTGTGCACATGGGGGCGAGACATGTTGGTTAGCAGCGGTGAAATTTGGGGAGGTTATCAAAAAGCCCCAAGGTGGCTTTAAGAATGCAGAGTTTATTGTTCCCTGCGGTAGGTAGACGTTGAAGGCCAGCGGTTGGTGGCCAGGTTGGCCAGAAGTTCTGGTCACCCACCACAAACGGATCAGGTGGAAGTGGGAAGAAAAATATGGCCAAGATGAACTCCCAATGAGCTCGTGCACAGACTGGGGCGTAAATATTAATGACAGCGTTCACTTCATTGTCCCATAAAGAGGAAACAATAAGCACACGCTCATCAAGGTATGTTTTTTAGAATATAGATGTAAAACTATGGGTTGCACATATAAGCACCCCACAATGCGGTGACCAAAGGAAAGGGAGGGTAGTAGCATGGTTGCCCATGTTTTCTTGGCACCGTGTGGACTGTGGGTTTCCTGAATGACCAGGATGTTAACAGGTAAATTTTTTTAAAAAACTCAGTTTCCTAGCCTGGGATGGCAAGGCCTTGAGTCCAGCAATGTTTAACATCCCTATTGTGAAAGCTCCCCCATTGCACCTTAGGTGCTATGTTAAGGGCCTCCTTGCCCTTCCTAAACTGCTTTGCAAGTTTTCTCTGCAGCTTTGGTTTTTGCACGGGTAAACAGCAGAGTGTAATGGTCCTTATGGGACCACCTTTGTTATGGGTTTATTATTGGATTAGGTTTTGCTGATTTGGGTCACCATTTCAGATTGCTGTGTTCCTGTGGTGCACCATCGGAGGTTGACAAAAACCTTGGTGGAGAATTAGTTAGTAGAATCAATTTCAATTGGTGCTTAATAATTTTGCTCAGGTAAATCCAACTCAACCATCTGGTCTACAGGTTGGTGGTCCAAATCTAATTGGTGAGAAAATTCTCAAGCTGCTTCAGCTGTGAATGCTTGATGTCATCCTGGGTCTGGGCAGGCGGGATCATGGATGCAGCTGTAGCTGCTGCCTTGGCCGCTGCTCTAAGGGCCTGTTTAGTCTTCTTGAACTCTTTATGGAGACACAGGTTTTACCTGAATGTAACACCCCTGCACACCCCATTGGAAGGTGGCATTGATATCAATGGTAGGTTCATAATGGGACTCTACGCTGTCCAGTGCCTCAGGGAGAATTTTTTTCAAATGATGTCCTCTCTGGAAGGGCATATGTGAGCCTTGTGGCCAAAAGCACAACAAAAGGTTCAGAAAGGGGGCACACTATCCACTGTGATGTGGAATGGGCGGGATTCCTGCCCATCAGTATTAACAAATGTGGTGTGGGAGAATTAGGTAATGTCTTCAATGATGACCGCTGATGGTGTAGTCCCTGCAATTGCTTTGCCCATGCACAGGTCTGCCATAAGTGTGAAGCATTGCACTTTGAAGAAGTGAAGTTCCCAATAGCTTTTAAATCAACCATGAGGTGGAGCTCCAGCACTGTGTACTTTATTGTTGTGGGGAGGAAGTTGAACATAACAAAATTTAGGTTTGATTTGGTCTACTTAATGTGCTTTGTTTCAACCACCTGTTGACCATCTGGGAGGTCTACCACACATGCACCTGTGAAGCTTTGTCCACTGATTATAAGTTTCAAAAAAACTTTTCTCTCTCGTTGCAATCACTTTTGCAACTTATTCAATTTATGTCTGATTCTAGTTTGATAATCTCACAGAGGAGATTAGTCTTTGCCCATGTCAGGGAGCAGTTGGGTAAGTAAGGTAAGAGGAGCAGGTGGTAGGCACGCGGCCTCAAACGTTTGAAAACGCCCTGGAGAAACTGGTAGAATACAAAAAAAAATAAAAAAACTGGCGGTCACTATTTCCCCAGTAATCCTAACTTGGCAAGCGCGATGCAACCAGTAAATCAACACGCTGCACTCCCAACCACTCTCATCGGTGGAATATGGAGTCCGTGTGTTTCTGGACATCCAAAAAACGGCCCTATGAGAAAAAATTTTTGGGGATGTGCACACTTTTTTCCTGACCGCAGTGTACGTCGCACCTCACTCCATGTCATGCAGTTGGCTGGACCTAGGTTCAAAAAACAAAGAGGCAGCAGATGAGGCTGCTGCAGTGCGCGTAGTGATCAACCTCCCCGAAGGGCAACAGGTCATCAAAACCAAATGCACCAGATGGACAAAATCAAACAAAATTTTCCTCACGTTTTCACTTTTTGCCTACTCGGTAAAACGTACCATTTTGGAGTAACACCTGAAAGATGTTCTCACCATTTACAGCAAAATACAATCTTTTGAGATGCAACGCTTTATGCTGTTGCCACACCTGTGCACCGGCAAAGTCATCGCAGTTCTGACCCCAACCAAGGAGATCGTGAAGGACCAAACCCAGATCCTGCACTCCACTATTATTAATATTAAAGGGCATACCACCCACCCTTTCTGGGTAACTGTGGACAGCGCGCCCCCCATCTGCACCCACTGTGACACGTTCAGCCATAAGGCACATGCATGCCCCACCAAGGAGGGCATCACATTCCAAGAGCACCCCTCAGCGGCCATGGCCAGTGGAGAGGCGCACTATGAACCAACCACCAGCACCATAGAGGCCTTCCCATGGGGAGCACAAGGCTGCTACCTACTAGCAAAACCTATTTCCCCACAAGAGTGGAAGAAGGCCAAGCAGGCCTGCAGGGACGCGGCCAAGGAAGCGGCCAAAGTCACCACCGCTATCCCACACTCCCAATGCCAGGAGGACATCAAAACTTTCGCGGCGGAAGCAACTTGGGAATTCAACAACCAATCAGATTGGGAAGCCCATGCTGATTGGGCCACCCAATATGAGGATCCGATGGGTGACTCAATCTCACCCAATCTTTGCAACCAAGCTTCAGTTGAAACTGACTTGGTCTCCAACCTACCTGAAAAAAATATTTTGACCCACTCAATGGTGCACCAAACTCATCCATACCACAAAAAATTTGTCTGACGTCGGGGAAACAAAAAGCAAAGGCAAAAGCCAATGCAAACCTTTCTGCTAAAATTAACAAAACTACCGATAGCATTGCTACAAACACCCGCGCTGCCATGAAGGCCCATGGGGATCTAGAGGAGGCTAGTGGGCCCGGGTGCTCACCCCCTTGCACCTAGGGTGCAAAGGGGGAAACCTTCACTTTAGGGACGTTGAATATCGCTGGACTCAAGGCTTCACCATCCCGGGCTAGGAAACTGAGTTTTTTACAAAAAATTTACCCATGGATATCCTGGCCATCCAGGAGTCCCACTGTCCGCAAGGTTCTGAGTGTGCTTGGAAAACCATGCTCCTCTCATCCCTATCCTTTTGGTCAGAGCACCGTGGGGTGCTAATTCAGAAAAATAATTTTTTCAAATTTATATCCTCAGAAACATTCCTAAATGGCTGAGTGCTCATTGTCACTTTCTTGTGGGCCGACGTAGCACATGCTATCATCAACATCTACTCCCCAACCTGTGCATGAGAACGTCAGGAATTTTTCTTGTCAGTCAAATCCCTCCTGTTACCCCCAGACCCTTTTGTAGTTGGCGATATGAACTGTTGGCTAAACAAACCAATGGAGTGTTGGCCTTCCTCCTTCCATGCCCCCCAGAGTCACGTAGAACTTCGCGTTCTAAAGGCCACCCTTGGGTTAATGGAGCGCTGCCATGGCAAGCCCCGCTGCTTGAAAACATGACGCGCCCCCACATCCACAACGGCCAATTAAGGTCCATGACCCACAAAGACCTTATCCTTACACTGGAGAAATTCCAACCCCATATTTCCCACTTCAAAAGAACAAAAATTGAATTCTCTGACCACCGGCTGGTCTCAATAACCTACCACCTACCTGTCACAGTGGCTAAGGCCCCACATTGGTACAAAGTCCGCCCTCCCGAACTTGTGTCACCAGGATTTTCTACTTGGGTGGAATCAGCAACTTTGGAAATAGAGTTTGTTACACCATTTTGTGTAGACCCCATTTCCACATGGGCAACTTTCAAAGAAAATAACATCCGCCACTCTCGCCACCTCTCCTCCAGATGCTCATGAGCCACATCAGCTATCATTTCGCGCAATCTGGCAGAGTTGGCACACCTAGAGTCCAACATCCCAGCTACAGGATACAGCTCCGCATGGGGCTGGAAGTGGGTGGAGGAAGCCGCCCACCTCAACGCACTCAAAAGGCAACACAAACATTGGGTTTGTATTCAGTACGGGGCCAAACACATCACAAAAGGCGACAAGTGCACTGCACATTTCTTTAAAAAAATGTTCGCACCATGCCAGAGCGTGGCCTGCACACAGGTGCAAAGATCGGAAGATTCCATCATGGATACGCCAGCCAAAGTGGCAATCAAAACACAAAAGTATTACTCTGAGTTATAATGATCCGATCCAATTCAGACAGCCAAAGTGGCAGAATTTTTTTGACTGAACCCACATCCGCACCGTTTCCTGATACCCAGAAATTATAAATTTGATTACTCTGAATGAATTATGGACAGCCATCAGCGGTGAACCAAACCGGAAATGCCCAGGCCCAGATGGCATTCCATATGAATTCTATAAAAAGTACTTCAAATATATATCCCCACTACTGCTTGCCTCACTTAATCAGAGCCTTTTGAAAATGCGCATCCTACCAGGAGGACAAGAGGCCTTCACTGTCACTATCTTCAAGAAAGGGGACAAGCTAGACTTAGCCAACTGGCGCCACATTTCTATAGCTAACACGGATACAAAAACTTTAACAAAAATCATGGCTAACCGTATAGGGATTTTAGCATCTGCTAACATCTCCCCAGAACAATTCGGTTTCATACCCAGAAGGTCGATTTGGGACAACGTGCACTCTGTGGCTAATGCATGCCAGCCCACAGCCTCTGGGGCACTTGTATTCTTGGACCAACAGAAGGCCTATGATAGAGTAAACTGGGAATGCTTAGGGCCTGCCTCCATCAATTCCGCTTACCCTCTCGCTTCACCAACTGGGTGATGCTGCTTACAGAATCTGCAACAATGGCAGTACGTGGCCCTGGCTTCCTAACGGAAGTAGTCCGCCCTCAAAGGGGCTTGCAACAAGGGGGCCCCCTTAGCATACTCTTATACAACTTCAGCCTTGGCCCACATACTTTGAAACGCAAATGCCCAACTCACCGGGGTCCATGTGCCAGGCCAAGCCCCAGTCAAGATGATGGCATTTGCAGATGATTGTGTGGTTGGGGTGTCTAATAATAAAGATGCACGCGCACTTGAAGCTCTCATCCAGGAGTATTCCCGGGTAAGTAACGCTGCACTGAACGCTTCCAAAACTGAAATCATCCTCCTTGGTCAGTATCAAACCTGCTGGGCCCCAGCAACCAGTGCCCAGCCCGGCTCATCTGCTCGCACATGTGCTCGCCCTCCCAGCTCACCCCACACCGCCCCATTGGTGCTCCCCTTTGTGCCACGCCCTACCATAGGGCTGGTCCGCCATCTGGGCGTGTGTATGGAGGCAGGCGGATACGCATCAGCAGTAATGAAGAGTCATATTTTAGACAATGTGATGAAGCGAATCGCCTCCCTCAGAGCCCACCCTACTTCCCTTACTGGCAGGGTTTTTTTAGCCAACTCTATGCTCCTCCTAAAGTCTGGTTTGGAGCCCACGCCATCCCCTTCTCCCCAAGCTTCTTCAAATCCTTTTATGCCCTGCTGCAAGGATGGCTTTGGTCAGGCTGTCCACCACCAGTACGGCTAGAGGTCATGTTTGGCCCTCATCATCATGGTGGCATGGGTCTGCTCGACTTCAGAGCCCATGCTGCCAATATCTTGATTACCTGGATAGCGGCTGTCACCGCCTCTATGCTCCTATCCCAACACTGGTCCCACGCGGCCCGCTCCAACCTCTCCCAAGCCTTGGGCCTCAACAATCAATTGAACCCTCACTCCCTGATGAAATACCTGGCCTCACACCTATCGGCCACAGGTCCTCACAGGACTAAAACCCACTACAAACAAATCCTCCTCTCCATGCGGAGCGCTGAGTGGAGAATTCGTATTAGTGGACACACAGACCAGAGAGGCCGCCCCTCACCTCAGTTTACACAAGAGGTACAGGGGCTACCCATCCATGATGGCGTGATCCCCACACGGCCCCATATCCTATCCAGGGTGGACTACCTGGACATGATGGACATCCCTTACTCCATTGAGACCCAAATAACTATCTGGAAATACGCACACCATCCTCTGTTGCAGCCTCAAATCCGTTCCCAAGTGTGGCGCTGCCTGAGGCGGGTGTACCATATGGATGAGCGCTCTAATGCTTTACACTCATCCTGCATCGTGTGTGGCCAGTATGGAACGCTGTTCCACCGCCTGGAGAAGTGTCTTACCTCTAAAGTGATATGGCGCGAAGTTCAACGTTTGCTGGGCCAGGATCAAACACATCCCTTCAGTCTGTCAAGAGATATGTTTGCTTTATCAATGGCCTCCCCCTTCCACCCTCCCTCCATGCTCTGGTGGTTGCAATCGCCATGTGGACTATCCACACGATTGTCTTGGACGCCATCTCAGGCTCCACCCCCACCCTCCCAGAAGCTGTCCACAGATTCCAGTATCATTTGGTGGACCACTTTCAGGCATTGATGTTTGGATACCTTCCACCGCATCACCAACATCTGGTCTCCTCCTGTTTCCCAGTTTTGTTCATCAAATCAGACCCTTTCCTCCACACGTGTTCAATTGTGGCTACGGCCCGTCACACGTTCCCTCCCCCTTCCCATAAGTGGCGTTCCCGCTGGCAACAAGAGATAGCATCGCTTCTCTGGGGTGCCTTCCCTGTTACTAAGTTTTGTCTCTTTCAGGTCAAATTTGGAAGTGTCTGTCCCATAGTCGGCCTTCATCGCAATAAATTTAGAAATAATTTATAAGTTTCAAACTTGAGATCCAACCAACTGTGGGTCATAGAGTACGGTGCAACATGTACTGCAGCCATGAAGTGTTTTTGCACATCTCCACAGAACTTTTCCCAAAGCGCCGTTAAGTTGATATGCAGTGTCAGAATTTTCACGCAATCCAATAATAAATTAAGTTAGGTCATTTTTAGCTCACTTAAGGTGGTGGACAGCCTTGAATTTTGCGCTGAAATCCATTATATAAATAATATAGGACTTAACCTTTATTAGAGGTTCAGAGGTCCAAATAAATTCCCTATTGTTAGAACTTAACCAGTTGGCAATAAATTCAGAGGTTACTGCGGGCTGAAAATAATGATTGTTGAATTTCACACTGAAATCCAAATATGAATATGCCAATTGAGCTTTAAAAAGTAAATGTACTCCAAGGAAAGTTACTTTATTCTTCAAAATACTGAAAGATTTATTTATTTGAGGCAAGCCGACCAGGGGATGGACATTACCAAAAATAGAGAAAGTATCAACATGAAACATGAGCAGGGTCAACTCTGTCATAGAAAGTTTTTTCACCTCCAATTCAGGACTCAGATTTTTCTGGTTACGAAGATACTTAAAGATATTAATATTATAATGAGATTTTCATATCAGATAAATTAATAAGTTCCTTACTATCAGATAACTGATACTACTTATTATCAGATCTGATAAGATCAATAGTAACTGAGATGTCAACTTTGTTAAAGTTGAAGCATTCTCAAAATGCTAATTATACTAGTTTAAAAGGAATTGATCTCATTGTAAATTATACAGCTCAATTGTAATATCACAAAGGTGTTTTTGAGATGCCAATTGAACTAAAAACATTGGTGCACTGCACAGCAGAGTAAATTGAATTAAAATTGATAGTGCACCGCGCACAGGAAAGTTGAAATATGAATAATATATATAAATATAAATTATAGCCCAAAAGCAATTATGCTTAATGGAGAAACCACAGGTCAAGGTTTTACCCAAATTAGGGTAAATCCTAACATACAGGATATATCAAACCACGTGCTCCACTGATGACAGGGGCTGTAAATGTGGAGGTTTGATGAACTGGATGCATTTTGCTTGCCAGACTATATTCTCCATGGAAATACTCACCGCCATTTTCTTATTTTTATCTAGGCCACCAGTGTCTCAGGGGCATTTAAAAACTTTGGACGGTAAAAATACTGACCCTGTGCCATTTACTACGCAAGCCCAACATTTACCCTATGTCAGGTGCTCACTCATCTCCTCATATTGATTATCTAACTTACCAGTCTTGAATCAATACAGTTACATATAGTGATTGCAACGAGAAAGAAAAGCTCCAAAAACGACATTATAATCAGTATAATATTGGGTACAATATTGGTACCAGAAGATGTGTATTTGCCCCAAAAATATGTTGATTAGAGCTTTGATATACTTGTATGTTGAACAACATGTAAAAAGGGAAATGATTCATGAATAAAATCCCAGATGTACTTCTAATTGGGATATCAATCTACTTCCTTATAGCATTAGGTACACCCTATTCAGTCTGTCCTTTTGTCAGCGTTTATACTAAAGAATGGCCCATGTTGTCTCAAGATTTGACTGATTAACAATTTAATTTTCCTCCTCTAGAGTCAAGTCTTCTGGAATTGAATGGATTATTTTCAAAATGAGCCCTTGCTACTAAAAAGGAATGTTTTTATAAAGGAGATTCAAGAATCTTCACAAGATGAGACTCTGTCTCAACACCAGAGGCGCTATCCAGATGCCCTCATACAATCAAAAAAATAACTATTCCTATTTGATCAAAGGAAGAGGCTGCAGCTTGACCCTTGTGCCGGATGAAGAGTAAAGATTCTAAATGAAGAGGATTTGATCCCCCATCTGCCACTATACACCATGTCTCCCTACAAGTATCAAAAAGCTTAAACAAATATGATTATCATATATCTCCAGCAAACTTATACCTATTCTACCTCTTTACAAGTTATGATAATTATTATCAAAACCCAGGATAGTTCATATATACTGGACCTTAGATAAAAAAAGTGCTACGCCTTTGCTTCTCTCCAGCTACTCTGATCAGTCAAGCCATCTTAAAAAGCCCATTCAGAAAATTCCATTCCTACTGCTCTGGGCACCCCGAGTTTTTAATATAAAAATTTTCTAATGAGAACCTACACCCTGGTGCTCACTAAAGGGGCACCTTAAGCTCTACCAATGAAAACGTCAATCACAAGACATGTAAAATAACACAAATGAATGACCCCTCCTCCCAATGAAAAGAGGAGCATTACTTAATGAATCAATACTTCGTAATTTGAGGTACAACAAAATCAACCTGAGAGCCTAAGATTCTGGTCTACACTTGAGTTCAACCTTTGTACGCTGAACCTTGGTCATTTCTACCTCCAAACTAATATCCTAACCAATATTATCTGTTGGAAAATCGCTTTTATGAACAGTGGGCTCCGCTAGTGTGAAAGGCCAACCAGTATGGAGACTGGCTGACCCTTGATGTTTCGCCTTCATAGGCATACCAACCCCTACAAGTCCACGTCCAACTCATCAACATAGCAGACCAACGACTTCTCTGTAGCCCCATGGTCCCTATTGGGTGTGCCCAGCGAGTCCATCCCCCATCCTGGCTGGCTATGGTACTCCCATGCTGCACCACCCTCATGACCAATCAACAACCCCATCTTAGGTGTTCCAGAAAGTCCATCCCCCATCCTGGGTGGCTATGGCACTCCTGCGCCGCACCACTTTCAAGGCAGATGGCCAGAAGCACATCATCATTGGTGGCCAGTTCACCAGGTTCTTGTTAGTTCCTCATAGAGCTGAGGTATGGGAGCTGGCAGCGTCAGACACTCCAGGCGTATCACCCCACACCTGCTTTGGGGTTCTCCAGTCCCACCCCTATCCACTTTAGTGGCTCATAGCTACTTCAAATAAGTAGTAAGTGGGCGAAAGAGAGATCTTAATTTGGAGGGATGGAAGACTAATTATACTCTAGGATTATGCGCTTATGAAAACCCCTTGGCCATCCAGGCCAGAACTTAACCAATTACAGTAATCCATGGTAGCGATTTCCTCCTATTCCTATCATCTTAATCAAAGAAACTAGTCAATTACTCCTTTGCAAAAGTCACCAGTCAGCTGTATATAAATTACTGATATAATATATACTTTAAGTATCCTTGGCATAAGTCGCCATTACTCTGAATTGAACAGCAAATTATAATCAGACAATTGATAATGAATACCTTTGCTTTCTAACAGAAAATCCCGCAATCATCTTTCATGGCAGTTGATGTTAAGATAAGATTCTGCAGAATTCAAATTTGAGTCAGAAAAATTATTGTCAGATGATTCTAAATGTAACGTCAGCTTTCTGCCAGAAATTCACACAACCATCCACAATTATTGCAGTCAGCGATGAACAAGGAATCCTTTGAACTTAAAACAATTAATATTATATACCAATTAATAATATCAAACTAGGAGATTAGCTGGCAATCACATCCACTAACTGAAACCCCTGATTGTTATATTATTGCTAGGAATACATCTGGTTAATTTTCTGATATTTCACCCACTTAACCAGATGGTATTCCTCCAGTGTGACCCATCCCAATGATGGGCCAATCATAACCCAGCGCCCCCATAAAAGAGCGCCAGGTCTGAAGCAGTGGCTCTTGCCACCTCTTACCCTGTCCTCCAACTACTTGAGCAGCCCACCAGCGAAGCCATCTGCAGTGAGCACCAATGTTGGAAAATCGCTTTTCCAAACGGTGGGCTCTGCTAGTATGCCAGGCCAACCAGTATGAAGACTGGCTGACCCTTGCTGTTTCACCTTAGATGACAGGGCCATCAACGCTGGCTAACCCCATGGCATGTCACCCACGCCATTTGTGGATCCCCCAGCCTAAACTCCACAAACGGAATAAATATAAACTTATAACAAAAGGTAGATTAGGAAAAGGGAGATATCTATTGAAAAGGAAGCGCCAGGTATTTATACCATTTACAACAGGGCTACTGCGCCCACCGCTGACCTATCATCTCTTTACTGGTACTTCCAGCCAACTACTCTTCTTATTTCTCCACTGCACTATTCTCTTAACCTGGCATTGACCCTCTTGCTCCATCCTTCCCAATGTCCAAATTAGTTTTGGATCATCCTCAGCCCTAAGTCGCAGGTGAGTCATATAAAATATTAATATAAATAATGTTTGAATTTGGATTCAACCTTTATTTTGATATTAATGTGCTGGAAACATCTTTGGTCACTTGCTTTGAGTTGGAATATCTCAGCATCTCGCCAACATCTCATCTCAACTTTTCTCAGTAAATTGTTAGGTATCGCCTTATTCAGGCATTAATTGTTATAATACATGAAACGTCAGAAACAACCTCAGATGCCTTGAACTCATAATTGTTAGATCTTTGAAATCGAATTTTTAGTAAAAGGCTTAAAATCATAGATGGATAACAAAATTGAATACAATGGCTTTCCGCCAAAAATTCCCACAGCAGTCCATAAATGGCAGTTGGCGTTGAACACTTATTCTGCTGACTGATACCAATTGGATCATCCTTGGCTGTTAGTTGCTGGTGATCATTATACTAATTTAGGGCCACTGATTGGCCCTACTTGAACTTCTTACAGACTAAGCAGAATACTAATTTTGGATCACCCAAATTGGGGATCAATTAAACAGCAATCATATTAAGTACAACGAAATTCAGTCAATGAGCCATTCTTCTGGGATTGGCCATTTCATCCCAAATAATGTTAAATCATTAGAGGATTCCATCTGATTAACATTCTGACAGCCTTCATAGGCATACCAACCCCTTACAAGTCCTCGTCCCAACCACCAACACAGCAGACCAATGACTTCTCCATAGCTCCATGGTCCCTCTTGGGTGTGCCCAGCGAGTTCATCCCCATCCTTGACAGCCATGGCACTTCTGTGCTGCGCCACCCTCATGACCAATCACCAACCTACCTTGGGTGTTCCAGCAATTCCATCCCCCATCCTGAGTGGCTATGGCACTCCCGCGCTGCACCACCCTCAAGGCAGATGGCCAGAAGCACATCATCATTGGTGGCCAGTTGACCAGGTTCTTGTTGGTTCCTCATAGAGCTGAGGTATGGGAGCTGGCAGCATCAGCCACTCCAGGCGCATCACCCCACATCTGCTTTGGGGTGCTCCAGTCCCAATCCTATCCACTTTAGTGGCTCTTGCTACTTCAAATAAATAGTAAGTGGGCGAAAGAGAGATCTTTATTTGGAGGGAAGGAAGACTAATTATACTCTAGGATAATGCGCTTATAAAAACCCCTTGGCCATCCAGGCCAGAACTTAACCAATTACATTAATCCATGGTAGCGATTCCCTCCTATTCCTCTCATCTCAATCACTGAAACTAGTCAATTACTCCTTTGCAAAAGTCACCAGTCGGTTTTATATAAATTACTATTATAATATATACTTTAAGTATCATCAGCATAAGTCGCCAGTACTCTGAATTAAACAGCAAATTATAATCAGAAAACTGATAATGAATACTTTGGCTTTCTAACATTAAATCCCACACTCATCTTCCATGACAGTTGGCGTCAGGATAAGATTCCGCCAAAATTAGATTTGAGTCAGCGAAGCCTTTATCAGATGGTTGTAAACGTAAATCTGCTTTCCACAGGGAATTCCCACAACCACATACAATTTTGCAGTCAGCACTAAAATGGTTTCCACTGAACCTAAAACAATTAATCTTCTATAACATTAAGTAATATTAAACTAGGCAATTAGCCGGCAATCACACCTGACTAACTGATACCCCTAATTATGATATTATCTAGATGAATCCATCTGGTTAACTTTTTGACACTGTCGTGATTCTGATATGACTGGACAATATGCCCTCAGTTGTGATGGCGGAATGGATCGAATCCGTTGAGTTTACTATAGACATCTTTTTAATTGAGCGCCCTTAACATAAGGTGATATTGGGTTATTGGGAAATCGCCTCAAATTAGGCGATTGTGAACTTAACAAATGAAGAATTGATGGAGCCAATAAGATATGGCGAATTAACTTACTAAGCCATAAAAGCCGTAGCATCCAAAGTCATTACCATATAGGCGAGAATAGATGTTCAAGGAAGTTGTTGTTAAGTAGTTGAAAGTCAGCGGAATTAGAAGAAGCCGCGATATTAAGTATATTAAATAAAGAAGTAGCGGGAGCTAGTGCTCCATATTTATTTGTAAGTTTATTTTGTGTTCCAAGGGCAATGATTGTCATATTGTTGTTCCTACTTGCTCATTGGGTTGAACCCTATGAAAATCTGGCAGCGTATCTCTTGGATATTGCAAACTTTATAAAAGTGGTGCTCACTACAGGGGGCCCATTGAAAAAATCAATGATAAAAACACAGTTGTCAGCAATGTTGCATCGATGTTGTTTTGATAAATATCCTACCCAACTCTCTGGGTCATTTGCCTATGTGGAGCTAAAACTGGCGTTGGATGCTGTGCTTAGAAGACAAGATGAGCTGCTCCAGGAGGTTTGCTGTAGTAAGCTGCTTCATTCAATCGATAAGGGAATATTCCTGGGTTCTTTAAGCAATTTGAAATTGCAACTGAAGGTGTCTTGGATCAACAGAGAGTAAAACTGTTGATTTCTACCTTGGACGTCATAAGTGCTGATCAAGTCTTCTGTTACCTTTCTGGCAGTTTTATTACATACCAAGAAGTCAAAAATACAGTGCTGTGGTTGTTTGGTGGAACTGCAAAGATGTCCCAGCGGAAGGTTAAATTTTTGACCATCAAGTTTAAGCAGGATGAAACTCTCACTGCTTTTGCTGCGCGCTTTATGGCAGAAGCTCACGTGTTAATTGGGGCCGGAGTTTTATCCAATGCTATGTTTGTATTTCAATGACTTCTGCTGTAAAGCTGTAACGTGAGCTAAACAATGTAATGGCCACTCTGTTGGATGAGGATGTACCTTTGCTTAAACTTGTTCAGTTCTTGCACCGCATATCAGCAAACATCCCTCCACCTAATACTGATTGGTTTCCTACTGCTATGACTGCTGAACCATCATATTTGGGGAACCCTATCAGTCCAGTTCAAATTTCACCAATCTATTCTCAGTAGTTAAACATCCACCCCATAACTGCTTATCATCCTTGGGTCCACTATCGCACTAGATCTGTTTATGCTAATTAATTCCAGCCCAACCTTCGTCATGAATGGTATTGCATTAATCAAGGATGTGGGCCCTATGAGGTCAGCTGTTTCAAATGCAGTCGACAAGGGCATCTGGCATGATGGTGCCCTACTCAACTGTTCTCTTGCATACAGCCAGAACAGTATGGCAAGGGAAAAGTCAGAGAAGAGTAGTGAAGGGACTCTCTATCTCCGCTATACCAAACCCAAATGTCCCACCTGAACCCAAATTTGAATATTCAGAAGAAGTTTTCTTACACAATGAGTCAGTATTATATCAGCCGCCTGTTGGAGGTGTGAATGTTTTGACACAAATACAGTCAACAGCTATGGGGGAAAGGGGGGCTCAGATGCAGGTCAAGCCGTACGCTTGCCAAATGTTTGACCAAGTAACCCCAAAAAGTTAGACCCTTCCTCAGATGCACCTTTCTTACAAGCAGTAAGCATCGCCCTTCCAGTCCAAACTATTATAAAACAGTACCCCAGAATTGGTGAGGGGATTGCATGTTTCCTTGGAAACAAGGATCCTTTTGATGTCCATGTTATCAACAGTCAAGATGAATTGTACTCTGAATGTACTTACTGTGACCTGGTTGTAGCTAAGACCTGAATCCGTGTCATCATAGATACTGGTAAACCTGTCAAGATAGTCTCCACCAAATTGGTGGCCAGGTTAGCATTAAAACCGGATGTGGAACACTGAATGGTATATGGCACTGCTGGAGTGGAAAATATGGTCTCTGAGGGTGCATACAGTGCCCTTCCTCTGAGGTTTGGCTCTAATGTCAGAGTAGCTCCAGCTATAGTGTTACCAAATAGTAATTATGATCTGTTAATTGGAACTGCCTTCTTGCGACAATATGGGGCTGTTATTGATATGACAAATGAGACTTTTGAAATATTGGGTCAGTGAATTCCAATCTACTTTACCTCTAGAGGAGTACCAAATGACCCAGTGCATATGGGGAATATTAATCTAGCTTATAGCGACGGAGTCATTCCAGTGCACTACCGTTGGTTAAAGGGCAAAACCTGAGCCCTTCCTCACCAGATATATGAATATCAAGGGTTGCCGCTCAGAGCTGCCAAACCTATATCTATCTCTTTAAGGCATCAAGTTATAGTGAACATTGACTTAGTCATTGAAATTCCAAACGGACTCTATGAGGAGGTTATTGGGCCATATCAGCAATCACGGCTTGAGCCCCACGTGGCTTCAGGTATTATTTTACCAGGGCAGGGGGAGACCAAAGTTTTGCTCACAAATCTATAAATGGTTCCACTGCAGATCCGCTGCCACCAAATAGTGGCATATTTACACTTAATCCCTATTGAGGAGGTTCATTCAATTCATGACTTTGGGTCACTAGAGGAATTTGGTCTGCCGTTCACACCTCAGCTTAGTGTAATGGAAGTTGCTTCACGTGATAAATTAATGAGGCTGTCAGAATCACAAAAGGATAGGGCAATTGCCTTATTTCAAAAATATAAAGAGATTTTCGCTGTCAACGACCCTGATTTAGGATGTGCGCAGGGGTGTTTTTTAAGCTGGACACAGGAGATCATCCTCCCATCAGGTCAAGGCCATCTGCCAATCAAGGGTGGCAGAAGAAGTAGTGACTGAGGAAATCGACAAGCTATTAGCCAAGGGATGCTTGAACCATTGAAGAGTCCATGGGCTTCTCCTGTTCTTATATAAAAAAGAAGGATGGCGCCAACTGGGTAGTAATAGACCACCGGAAGCTCAACAGCATCACTAAAAAGGACTCCTATCCCTTACCATGGATTGATGATGCTTTAGATAGGCTTTGGGGAGCCCGTTTCTTCTCAGCTATGGACCTGATCTCAGGCTACTGGCAAATTGAGTTGCCACTTGTGGAGAAGGAGAAGTGCGCTGTAATCACATCCAAAGGTCTTTTCCAATAAGCCCGGATGCCACAAGGGCTGTGTAATGCCCCAGCTACGTTCCAAAGGTCAATAAACACTATTCTTGGGGACCTAGAACTGTCATGTGTCCTTGTATACCTTGACAATATTAGTGTTTTCTCCCAAACCTTCTCCAAACACCTTGGCCATTTAGAAGCTATATTCTGCCAGCTCGCTGAGACCAACATCAAGATCAAACCCCAGAAATGTCACTTCTTTAAGGACCAGCTGGAGTACCTGAGATTTGTGGTTGATGCCATAGGACTGAGATCTCAACAGCCAAAGTGGAAGCCATTTGAAAAATGACTCTACCCAACAGCAAGTGGGATATACAGGTCTTTTTGGAATGGTTGGCTTTTACTGGCGCTTCATCCCTAACTTCAGCTGTATTGTGGGCCCACTATTCAAGTTATTAAGGAAAGATACCACTTTTGAATGGATGGAATGACAGCAACACGCTTTTGATATACTTCAAATGGTACTGACCAGCGCGCCAGTGTTACGCTATCCTAATTTTGAGAAAGAGTTCATTATCAGATGGATGCATCCCTTTCAGATGTAGGATCAGACCTATCCCAAAAAGATGAGGAAGGAGAGGAACACCCCATAGCATATTGCAGTCATAGCTTGAACAGCCATGAGCGCAATTATACCATGACTGAGTGGTAGTGCTTAGCAGTGATCTACGCCTATAAGTAATTCAGGGTGTATATGCATGGAGTGAGATTCAAAGCTGTAACGGATCATGCCTCACCACACTGGTTACAAAATTTGAAAGAACTGGAAGGGCGCCTGGCCCGATGGGCTCTTAAATTGCAAGCATACAATTTCGAATTTCTTCATCAACCTGGAGTAAAACACCAGAATGTTAATTGTTTATTGAGATTGCCAACAATTGCAGTTATGGCGGATGTAGATAATATAATGTTAAATTTTTCTCTCTCATTGCAATCACTTTTGCAACCCATTTAATTCAAGTCTGAATCTAGTTTGATAATCTCATAGAGGAGATTAGTCTGCGCCCATGTCAGGGAGCAGCTGGGCAAGTAAGGTAAGAGGAGCAAGTGGGAGGCCCGCGGCCTCAAACGTTTGAAAACTCCCCAGAGAAACTGGCGGAATAGAAATTTTTTTTTAAAAAACTGGCGGTCACTATTTCCACGGAAATCCTCACTGGGCAAGCATGATGCAACCAGTACATCAATATGCCACACTCCCAGCCACTTTCATCGGTGGAATACAGAGTCCGCGTGTTTCTGGACATCCAACAAACGGCTTTATGGGAAAAATTTTGTGGGGATGTGCACACTTTTTTCCCAACTGCGGTGTATGTCACACCTCACTCCATGTCATGCAGTTGGCTGGACCTAGGTTTCAAAAACAAAGAGGCAGCAGATAAGGCTGCTGCGGCGCGCATAGTGATTGACCTCCCTGAAGGGCAACGGGTCATCAGAACAAAACGCACTAGATGGACAAAATCCAATCAAATTTTCCTCACATTTGAATTTTTTTGCCTACTACGGTAAAACGTGACATTTTGGAGCGAAACCTGAAAGATGGTCTCGCCATCTACAGTGAAATACATTTCTTAAAATGCAACGCTTTATGCTGATGCCACACCTGTGCACTGGCAAAGCCATCGCAGTTCTGACCCCAACTGAGGAGATCGCAAAGGACCTAACCCAGATCCCGCACTCCACTTTTATTAATATTGAAGGGCATACCACCCACCCTTTCCAGGTAACCGTGGACAGCGCGCCCCCCATCTGCACCCACTGTGACGCGTTTGGCCATAAGGCACATGCATGCCCCACCAAGGAGGGCGTCACATTCCAAGAGCACCCCTCAGCAGCCATGGCCAGCGGAAAGGCGCACTATGAACCAACCATAAGCACCAAAGAGGCCTTCCCATGGGGAGCACAAGGTTGCTACCTACTGGTAAAGCCTATTTCCCTGTAAGAGCGGAAGAAGGCCGAGCAGGCCCACAGGGCCACAGCCAAGGAAGCGGCCAAAGTCACCACCACTATCCCACACTCCCAACACCAGGAGGACATTGAACCTTCAAGGTGGAAGCAAATTGGGAATCCATCTACCAATCAGATTGGGAAGCCCATGCCAATTAGGCACTCAATCTGAGTTTCTGATGGGGGACTCAATCTCACCCAATCGTTGTACCCAAGCTCCAGTTGAAACTGACTTGGGGCACATTTCAATTGAAAAAAAAATTTTGACCTGCTCAACGTTGCACTGAACTCATCCACACCACAAAAAATCTGTCCGACGTTGGGGAAACAAAAAGCGAAGGCAAAAGCCAACATGAACCTTTCTGCTAAAATTAACAAAACCACCGATAGTGTTGCTGCAAACACCTGCGCTGCCGTGAAGGCCCATGGGGATCTAGAGGAGGCTAGTGGGCCCGGGTGCCCACCCCCCTCACACCTAAGGTGCAATGGGGGAAACCTTCACTTTAGGGACGTTGAATATCGCCGGACTCAAGGCTTCACCATCCCAGGCAAGGAAACTGAGTTTTTTACAACAAAATTTACCCATGGATATCCTGGCCATCCAGGAGTCCCACTGCCCATGAGGTTCCGAGGAGGCTTGGAAAACAATACTCCTCCCATCCCTATCCTTTTGGTCAGAGCACTGTGGGGTGCTAATTCAGAAATTTAATCTTGACAAATTTTTATTGTCAGATACTTTCCTCAATAGCTGAGTCCTCGTTGTCACTTTCTTGTGGGCTGACATGGTACACGCTATCATCAACATCTATGCCCCAAACGGTGTATGAGAGCATTGGGAATTTTTCTCATCAGTTAAATCCCTCCCGCTACCCCTCAGACCCTTTTGTAGTTGGCGACATGAACTTTTGGCTAAACACTCCAACTGACTGGTGGCCTTCCTCCTCCCACGCCCCCCAGGGCCATGTTGAACTTCACGTTCTAAAGGCCACCCTTGGGTTAATGGATGCGCTGCCATGGCAAGCCCCGCTGCCTGAGAACATGACGCGCCCCCACATCCACAACGGCCAATTAAGGTCCATGTCCCGCATCAACCTTATCCTTATGCCAGCGAAATTCCAACCCCACATATCCCACTTTAAAACAACAAAAATGGAATTCTCTGACCATCGACTGGTCTTGATAACCTACCACCTACCTGTCACAGCTGCTAAGGCCCCACATTGGTGCAAAATCCGCCCCCCAAGCTCAAGTCACCAGGATTTTCCATGTGGGTGGAATCAGCAACTTTGGCAAAGAGTTTGTTGCACCATTTTGTGTGGACCCCATTTCCACATGGGCAACTTTCAAAGAAGATAACATCCGCTACTCTCGCCACCTCTCCTCCAGATGCTCATGAGCCACATCAGCTATCATCCCGCGCAATCTGGCAGAGTTGGCACACCTAGAGTCCAACATCCCAGCTACAGGATACAGCTCTGCATGGGGCCGGAAGTGGGTGGAAGCAGCCGCCCACCTCAACGCGTTTGAAAGGCAACACAAACATTGGGTTTGTGTTCAGTACAGGGCCAAATGGATCACAAAAGGTGACGAGTGCACCGCATATTTTTTTAAAAAAATGTTCGCACCATGCCAGAGCGTGGCCTGCACACAGGTGCAAAGATCGGAAGATTTCATTGCGGATACAGCAGCGATGTGGCAATCATACATAAAAGTATTACTTTGAGTTGTACTGATCCAATACAATTCAGCAAGCCAAAGTGGTGGAATTTCTCGACTGAGCCCACATCTGCACCATTTTCTGATACCCAGAAATAATGTATTTGATTACTCCAAACGAATTATGGACAGCCATTTGTGGTGCACCAAACTGAAAATGCCTAGGCCTGGATGGCATTCAATATGAATTCTATAAAAAGTACTTCAAATATATATCCCCACTACTGCTGGCCTCACTTAACCAGAGCCTTCTGATACGCGCCTCCTGCCAGGAGGACAAGAGGCCTTCAATTTCACACTCTTCAAGAAGGGGGACAAGCTAGACTTAGCCAACTGGCGCCCTTTCTTTAACTAACATGGATACAAAAATTTTAACAAAAATCATGGCTAACCGTTTAGGGATTGTAGCATCTGCCACCATCTCCCCAGAACAATTCGGTTTCATACCCAGAAGGTCGATTTGGGACAACGTGCACACTATGGCCAACGTGTGCCAGTCTACAGCCTCTGGGGCACTTGTATTCTTGGACCAACAGAAGGCCTATGATAGAGTAAACTGGAAATACCTCAGGGTCTGCCTCCATCAATTCCGCTTACCCCCTCGCTTCATCAACTGGATGATGCTGCTCACGGAATCTGTAACAATGGCAGTATGTGGCCCTGGCTTCCTAACGGAAGTAGTCCGCCCTCAAAGGGGCTTGCAACAAGGGGACCCCCTTAGACCACTCTTATACATATTCAGCCTTGACCCACTACTTTGAAACGCAAATGCCCAACTCACCGGGGTCCATGTGCCAGGCCAAGCCCCGGTCAAGATGATGGCGTTTGCAGATGACTGTGTGGTTGGGGTGTCTAATTATAAAGATGCACACTCACTTGAAGCTCTCATCCAGGAGTATTCCCGGGTAACTAACACTGACTGAACGCCTCCAAAACCGAAATTATCCTCCCTGGTCAGTATCAAACCTGCTGGGCCCCTGCAACCCGCGCCCAGCCTGGCCCATCTGCTCACACATGCGCTCGCCCTCCCAGCTCACCCCACACCGCCCCACTGGTGCTCCCCTTGTGCCACGCCCTACCTTAGGGCTGGTCCGCCATCTGGGCGTGTGTATGGAGGCAGGCGGATACGCATCAGCAGTAATGGAGAGTCATATTTTAGACAACGTGATGAAGCGAATCGCCTCTCTCATAGCCCACCCTACTTCCCTTACTGGCAGGGTTGTTTTAGCCAACTTTATGCTCCTCCTAAAGTCTGGTTTGGAGCCCACGCCATCCCCTTCTCCCCAAGCTTTTTCAAATCCCTGTATGCCCTGCTGCAAGGATGGCTTTGGTCAGGCTGTCCACCACCAGTACGGCTAGAGGTCATGTTTGGCCCTCATCATCATGGAGGCATGGGCCTGCTTGACTTCAAAGCCCATGATACCAAGATCCTGGGCACCTGGATTGTGGCTGTCACCGCTCCTACACTCCCCTCCCAACACTGGTCCCGCGCGGCCCACTTTAACTTCTCCCGCGCCTTGGGCCTCAACAATCTATCGAACCCCCACTCTTTGATGAAATACCTGGCTTCACACCCATCGGCCACAGGCCCTCACGGTACCAAAACCCACTACAAACGAATCCTCCTCTCTATGCGGAGCGCTGAGTGGAGAATCTATTTTAGCGGACATACAACCTGAAGAGGCCGCCCCTCACCTCAGTTCACACAAGAGGTACAGGGGCTACCCATCCATGATGGCGTGATCCCCACACGGCCCCATGTCCTATCCAGGGTGGACTACCTGGACATGATGGACATCCCTTACTCCATTGAGACCCAAAAAACTATCTGGAAATACGCACACCATCCTCTGTTGCAGCCTCAAATCCGTTCCCAAGTGTGGCGCTGCCTGAGGCGGGTGTACCATATGGATGAGCGCTCTGATGATTTACACTCATCCTGCGTCGTGTGTGGCCAGTAAGGAACGCTGTTCCACCGCCTGGAGAAGTGTCTTACCTCTAAAGTGATATGGCGCGAAGTTCAACGTCTTTTGGGCCAGGATCAAACAAATCCCTTCAGTCTGTCAAAAGACATGTTTGCCCTATAAATAGCCTCCCCCTCCCACCCTCCCTCCATGCTCTGGTGGTTGCAATCGCCATGTGGACTATCCATACGATTGTCTTGGACGCCATCGCAGGCTCCACCCCCACCCTCCCATAAGCTGTCCACAGATTCCGGTCTCACTTGGTGGACCACTTTAAAGCATGAATGTTTGGATACCTCCCACCACGCCGCTGACAGCTGATCTCCTCATGGTTCCCAGTTTGGTTCATTAAATCAGACCTCTTTCTTCACACGTGTTCAATTGTGGCTATGGCCCCTTCACACGTTCCCTCCCCATCCCCATAAGTGGCGTTCCCGCTGGCAACAAGAGATAGCATCGATTCTCTGGGGTGCTTCTTGTTGCTACATTTTGTCTCTTTTGGGTCAAATTCAGAAGTGTCTGTCCCATGGTCGGCCTTTTCCACAACAAATTCAAGTAATATAATGTTTGACAAAATGATCTGCGGAAAATACAACAATGAACTTCCCCAAGTGATCAAAGCATTAAATAAAATGAGAGCAAATACTTTCCAACAGAATGGAGAACTATACAAGTGGATCGGCGAATCCATGGTGAATTTTCCATGACCCTCATCTAAGTCAGGAATTATTATGAGCGCCCACAAGGCAGTCGGACATGGGGGGGTGCATAAGACAATGGAGTTGTTGCACCCTCAGTACAATTGGGAAAGTATGAACTTCAATGTGCTCAAACCATCTCCTGTTGCCATTAGTGCCAAGTGGAGAAGACATTCTGCCATAAGACTTCATATCAGGTAGTGAAACCACACTTTTCTTGGCATAATGTTTCCTTGGATGTCGTTGGTCCCTTCCCAACACTTGCTAACCGGTGTAAGTATATCCTTGTGGCTATTGACCATTTGACCTGGTGGGTCAAAGCAAGGGCAATACGAGATTTAGGGGCAGTTACAGTGGCCAAGTTCGTGATGGAGTGTCTTATTCAGCAACATATATGCCCTCAGTTTATTCTCACTGACAATGGAACTAACTTCACCTTGCACATCCTCCACAAACTGAACGAGCACATGGGAATACTAAGGTTCTAACAACCCCATACACTCCAAATCTAACGGAATGGTCAAGCAAGTGAATGGGACTCTGGTGAATATCCTGCGCAAATTAGTAATGGATTGACCATCTGATTGGACCTCCCTTCTTTCCATTACTGTGTTCGCCTATAACTTCAGTTACCATTCCGCCATGGGGAAAAGCCCATTCCAACTGCTTTACAGCTGACACCCAGCTCTTCTGGCATCACTTTATTCATGTGTAGAAGATACCGGTGGAATGTTTATCCCACCGTTATTTGACTAACCTTACAAACATTCTGATCAAATTTCAGACCGAAGCATATTCCTTCTGCTTAGCTAAAAAGATTAGGAATCAGGCTGCCAATCAGGTACATCGTAGCAGGTTGGTGCAGTTCAAGGAAGGTGATATTTTTCTCTTTCATGACCAACATGAGTTTGGCCAGAAACACAAGTTGGCCAGAATCTGGATTGAGCCATTTGAAGTTATTGAAAAGACAGGTGTAGACGCATATACTATCATGGACCCCGCTTGCAGTCAGATCATCAACAGAGTGCATGCAAAGTTCCTCCATGTGTATAGGAAATAGGAGCCTTATTGTCAAGTCAAAGGGGGAGGGTAATGTCGCGATTATGATATGACTAATTGATATGCCCTCAGTTGTGATGGCGGAATGGATTGGATCCATTGAGTTTACTATAGTTATCAATTAAGTGAGAGCCTCAACATAAAGCAATATTGGGTTATTGGGAAATAGCCTCGAATTAGGCGATTGTGAACTTACCAAATGAAGAATTGATGGTTCCAATAAGATATGGCGAATTAAATTACTAAGCCATATGAGTCATAGCATCCAAAGTCGTTAACATATAGGCGAGACTAGATGATCAAAGAAAGTTGCTGTTAAGTAGTTGAAAGTCAGCGGAATTTGAAGAAGCCGCGATAAAAAGTATATTAGATAAAGAAGTAGCGGGAGCTAGTGCTCCATATTTATTTGTAAGTTTATTTTGTGTTCCAAGGGCAATGATTGTCATATTGTTGTTCCTACTTGCTCATTGGGTTGAACCCTGTGTAAATCTGGCGGCGTATCTCTTATTTTATTGCCAATTTTATAACAGACACCATCCTTCAACTTCTTGATAGGTTCTATTCCTCAGAGATCCGTTCTAGTCATTCACAAGCTTATGATGTCCCCTCCTACATGCAAAGAATTATGGCTTGGCTTCTTTAACTTGTAATGAGTTGGCTGGAGGAGCAGAACCCTACTTCCTGAAATTTGTACATTCTTCCCTCCAGAAACACCTTCAAATTGGTGGGATTACATAATTATGAAATACTACGCCAGCTGGGATTAGTACGGAGCCTTGACTCCAGCTTAAATCTTTCTACAAAAATGCCTTCACTTGCATCTGGGACAATAAGGACATATGAAGGGTAACTGCCGCCTTATTAATGATGCCAGATGTTAGTCTAACCTTTTAGACTCTAGGATCTCTAGATATATGGATACCCACCTTACTCAGTGACTACAAGGTGCGGTCTATGAGGTACATTAATACATCCACAATGCTGCTTCAGAGGTTGGCACCCAAACCTGAGCTTTGGTATCTATCTTGATGCAACAATTAACTCACTTAAGAGCCCTTCTTGATCAGCTTTAGCACCAAAATAACTCCATCACTGAGGGGCCATGGGGCCCTAAGGCCACAAGGTTCCTGAAGGTTAAAGAAGCTCTGAGGGGCTCAAGGACGACCAGGCTTCAGAGGGCCCCTGGCCCCCTTGGCCTCTCAGGGTCACCAGCCCCTGGCAGAAGGCACTGAAGACCCCATGCATGGTATAATGCTCAAAAAGTTTGAAGACTTTCAGAAACAAATCAGAAGTCTTTCTCAAGAGGGTTGACTTTATGTAAGTCCCGGTGAACGTCCTCTGGGCATCAATTGGGCCATCTTTCCATTCCCAAGCAATAAGGTACTGAAGAGGATGGCCATACCCCTCATTACACAGGGTGATCACGCTCATGTAGTAGATGAACGCTGGGTAACAGCCCTTCCGCTTCAGATCCTGCTTCCAGTACCCACACTCTCCTTGGCAGAACTGTCATGAGGAATCAGTGAGATCTGCGCTGAGATCACCGAAATGGAATTCAAAGCAACTTATTTGAGTGGCAATCAGCCTGATACTCAGATTTTAAATGGTCAAAAAGGTATGAAGACCAATCTATCAGCTGGAAAGCCCGATGGTTGCAATCTGGTTAACACAATGATCAACAAATTCCCCCCTCCCAAATCCATCAGGCATCACCCCCAATGGGCAGGTAATAGCATCAGACACCATTGACAAGGTTTTGAAGCTTCCTTCCAGCAAATCGGGTGTTGCGCCTGATGCAATGCCACTGACTGAACAAATGGCCCTGCGACCAAGCACGGGTGGGTTGGGCGTCCTGAACCCATTTCCAACCAAATGGGTCCACCCATATGTGGGGTGGTCTTGGAGGATTCCTGCCACTCATTGGGCTAAACGCCATCACTTCAACCATCAAAAATGTAGCCAAGCTTTGGACCAGACGTTTGAGGTTGAACTGACAGCGGCTCAGTCCACCGCCAAATTTTGTGATGTCAGTCCTCAGGGAACTAACCCGCTATTTCCCAAATAATTCGCCGCATAGGTCAAACTTGCAGAACCCAATCCTGGCTTGTTTCTCCTCAAAATTGACGACTACCTAATCAGGCGCATTGCACTGAGAAAATTGTTGGTTGATTCTCCTTCCTTAATTTTTTCAATAAAAACAACTTCCCCCAATATCCCGTTTTTATCAGTTAAAATTCAGCTCCCTAAATTTTGACGTTTTTATATATAAAGATCATTTAAGTTGCTTTTCTTTCTCATAACAATCACTTTAGTTAATACAATTTGATTCGAACAGCAAATTTGGATAATCACACACAGGAAAGATGGGCGACTTTAATAACAAAAATAATACAACATGGGCGAGCGTCGTGGCAAGTGGTGCGCTTAACGGTGCAACTAAGGGCAAGAAACGCCCTGGAGGGGGACCAGGAACCCAATTTGCAAAGAAATCACAAACTCAGACACCATCTGGTTTATGTATTTACTGTAAAGCATGCGTAATACATGTACATTCAATTCAACCAACCTTTGTCAAAGGTGGAACACGGGATCAGACTCTTCCTTGGGGATGAGTCACCAATCCTGTGGGAGAAAACATTTGAGGCACAGCCCTCACTTTTCCCTCACGCGGTGTACGTAGCCACCAACAACATGGGACGCAGCTGGATCAATATTGGTTTTGAAACAGCCAATGAAGCTGATGCTGCAGCAAAAATCTGCATGGAAATTGCCCTCCCTGAGGGAAAAAAATTGTGCGCACCGCGCGCACCAGATGGAACAAAGCAAAAACTTTGTTCATATCCTTTGACTCACTCCTCACCAACCTTCCTCATAAGGTAATCGAGGAGGAGCTCCGTAAAGGTCTTGTGGCCTATGGAGAAATCCAACAACTTGAATTACAGCGATTTCGCTTAATGCCCGACCTGTGCATGGGCAAAGCTATCGCTGTAATCAACCCCTTCCCAGAAGTGGAAGATGATTTATCCAGAATTCCCCACGCAGCAGAATTTCACTTTGTAGATAGGGGCCAGTTGGCTACATTCCAAGTTACACCAGAACGTGCACCACCCATTTGCAATCACTGTGGCTCACTGGGCCACAAGGAACATGCATGCCCTGTAAAAGAGGGCTTAATGGAAAAAAATTTTGTGAAAGAGCTATGGACGAAGATAGTGAAAACTTCGCCAAAATGACTGATGGCCACCACCCATTCCGCTGGGGTGAAGATGGACTATACTCCATCGTGGACCCAGTTACAAGTAAAAAGCGTAAAGCAGCACAAAAAGCCCGCAAGAGAGCAGCGGCTGAAGCGGCGGCACATGTGGAATCCGTTATTAACCACAGACAAATTCAGGAGGATATTTCAGATATTCACCGAACCAACCAATAAAAACAATATGCCCAGGTTGAAAATTTTCACAGTAACCAGACTGAGCCACAAAGTGTCATCAGTCATGCACATACTGAGGAACAATGCAACCGCGATTTGGGTGAAAATGGGGTGCACAATGCAACAAAGTTGAACCTCAAAAATATAAAATCCAATCAACAACCCGCACCAAATCAACATGAGACCTGTGCAGGAAAAGTTGATGCAAATGCAAAAAACCTCAATTCTCTTGAATCATTGGGTCAGATCAAGGGAACCAACAATGGCAGTGAAAGAGTTGGAGTACAGATGCGGAGCATGGCCAAAATGAGCTGCGGTGGGATAGGACCAGAGGGTCCTCCCAACCGCTCCTGAGGCGCCACGGTCACCTCAGTGTCAATAGGGACATTAAATATCGCAGGAGCCAGGGCTCATACATCCCAAGCCAAAAAGCTGGCATTCCTGCAAAAACCTCTTGTAGACATCTTGGCCATCCAAGAAACCCACTGCCTACAAGGGGAAGAAGAATCCTGGTCAACCAGGGTCGCACCATCACAATCAGTATGGACGTCTCACTGTGGGGTGATAGTCCAAAACAACAAAAAATTTAAAATTACAAATTCATCATCACACTTGCACGGTCGAGTCCTGGTAGCAACAATCACATGCCACGATGAAATAATTTCGTTAGCATGTATCTACACACCATGCACTGCAACTGAGAGAAAAAAAAATTTGAAAAAATTTTCTACCCTCACCCTCCCACCAGATATCATCATGTTAGGCGATTTTAACTTCTGGGATGACCCCAATACAGATTGATGGCCTAATCCTAGGGTATACCCACCTGGACACATTGAATATCGCACAATGAAGGCATCTCTTGGCTTACAGGATGCTCTTCCTCCCAATCCACCAATCCTTCCTCATATGACAAGACCCAACATACGTGAGGGACTGCTCATATCAATGAGTCGTATTGACCACATCCTCATCCCACAATCCCACCACTCAAGAATCTCTAAATTTACAACAAAAAAGATCAATTTTTCTGATCACCGATTAGTTATGGTGCAGTTAGCGCCAACCCAATTCCACACACAGGTGTCGCCTTGGAGAAAGCTTCACCCAGAAAATATAAGATTTCCTGAGATATCTGACTGGGTTGAAAACAAGGCTACAAACCCAGAATTCACAGCCCCATTCACTTCAGATCCCATTGGAACATGGAAAAATTTCAAAAAGGATTTAATCAACAAAACCTGACATATTGCATCACGCAAGTACACCGCGGACACAGCCACAATCAAGCGTACCTTGGCAGAACTAGACCACCTGGAAATAAATACTCCGAGATCTGGCTAAAGCCCTAATTGGGGACGCAAATGAGCAGAAATTTCAGCCTGACTTAACAATCTCATCTTTGAACACAAACACAGAATCAAAGTATTAACAAAGGTAAGTTCATAAAGGAAGGCGAAACCTGTTCAACATACTTTTTCCGCCAATTCCACTCCCGCAGAAACCAGCTCACATGCACACAGGTCCGCAAGATCAACAGCACTGTGGCAACTGACCCTGAGGAAGTCAAGGCATAAGTACACCGCTATTACACCGAATTATATCGTGATATGCCAACAGATCCACAAAAAATTAAAGAATTTATTCAAACTGCCAAGATACAAAGTACACCACCAAATTACAATATACTATCCCTTATCACATGGGAGGAGCTTTGGGAAACAATTCGCGGTGCACCACGTAGGAAATGCCCAGGGCCTGATGGGATACCCTACGAATTTTACAAAAAATATTTTCAACAAATCGCCCCCCTCCTATTGCGTCAATGAACCAGAGTTTGTTGGAAACACGCCTATTACCAGGAGGCCATGAATCCTACGTTATAACCTTGTATAAAAAGGTGACAAGTTGGACCTGGCCAACTGGCGCCCAATTGCACTCTCTAACACTGACACAAAAATTCTAACAAAAATTCTAGCAGCTAGATTAGGCGCAATTGCATCTGACGTCCTATCACCCAACCAGTTTGCGTTTATACCAGGGCGTTCAATATGGAACAACATTCACCCTGTTGCAAATATTTGCCAATCCAAAGCAACTGGTGCCCTGGTCTTCTTGGATCAGGAAAAGGCGTGTGACCGTGTTAGCTGGCCATACCTAAAATAATGTCTACATGCCTTCAAACTCCCACCAAGATTCATAAAATGGGCGATGCTCCTAACAGAATCTGCAACCATGGCCGTATGCGTCCCTGGATTCCTAACAAACAAGATTAAACCACACAAAGGGCTCAAACAAGGGGATCCCCTCAGCCCACTGCTATACAATTTTAGCTTTGACCCGCTCCTCCGAGTTGCTGAATCACGTCTCATGGGGATAACCGCACAAGGACAACCAACAGTCAAGATACTAGCCTTTGCAGATGACTGCGTAGCAGGTATAGCAAACAATGAAGATGCCCGACAGCTGGAACACACTCTAGAGGAATACTCTAAGGTGAGCAATGCATCACTCAACAAAAGGAAGACAGAAATCATCCTCTTAGGCAAATACACAAACAATTGGGCCACAACATCAGAACCTCACACCAACACTCAAAGAAAAAACCCAATTATATTACCCTTTGCAACACCTCCCACCACCACTCCTGTCCAACACCTTGGAATCTGGCTAGAATCAGGGGGATATGCTAATGAGACAATGGAAAGTAACCTGTTACAACGGGTATCCAAACGCGTCGCCTCCCTCAAGGGAAGAACCTCAGGACTAACAGGACGAGTTACAGTGGTAACTCGCTCATCACCCCAATACTATGGTACCCAGCCATGCAATCGCCTTCTCACCTATCTTTATAACCTCAATTCGCGCGCTTATCCTAGGCTGGCTGTGGCCTGGCTCTCACCCTCTTATACGGATGGAAACACTATTTGGCCCACGCTCAAGCGGAGGCATGGGACTAATAGATTTTGAGAGCCATGCCAATCACATCCTAGGTAACTGGATAAAGGAAATCTTTGCTATAGACCTCCCGCAACAACATTGGTACAGAGCAGCAAGGACTAACTTTGCACAGGCGCTCAAATTAACCAACCCACATAGTCCACCCAGACTACTTTCATACCTTGCCAAGCACCCTAATGCAACGGGTCCACATGGAACCTCCCCTCATTTCAAACATATCCTCCAAACTATCCGCCGTATGGGATGGACCATAGAGAACATGGGTACTATACAGGGAAGGGGACGACCCAGCCCCCAATTCAAATTAAGAAACCCAGAAAACCACCCCAGAGGGATATGCTCGCAACAACCCCAAGCATAGCTAGGATATAATACCTAGATATGCTGGACATTCCCTATAATTTAACCACACAGAAAGCAATGTGGAAAATGACACATCACCCACTCCTATAACCAAGGATAAGAGCAAACGCCTGGCGGTGTTTGAGAAGGACCTATAGGACGGCAGACCGCTCCAACTCCCTCCACAAAACATGTGCAGTATGTGGAGGGGAGGGATCCCTACATCACCGCCTAGAAACATGCCCCCCAACCAAAGCTATATGGCAGGAAGTCGCACGCCTGCTCAAAATTCAAAACGAACAGAAATTCTCGATATCAAAGAGTATCTTCGCGCTTCAGATCAAGTCACCAATCCTATCTACACTCCGCTCCCTAATAATACCCATTGCAATGTGGACAATACACACAATTGCATTAGATGCGTTCAAGGGCACGGTCCCAACCATTCATGGGATTATCAACAGATTCCATGTCCACTTACTAGAGCACTTCCAAGCCTGGCTCTATGGATATATGAGACCAAGACAAAAAGCGCTCATAGAATCATGGTTCCCACTCTGGTTCCTCCACACAGACCCTTTCCTTCACACCTGCTCCATAGCAGGGGAAACCCCCTCAGAGTAATGCACCAACCCCCCATACCTGGCAGTCCCGCTAGCAACAGGGGTAACTTGAGTACCCTGGGGTGCCCAATTTTTATATTTCTTAGTTATTCTCTTAGTTTCACATATATTTGGTAATGTCTGTCCCCTGGTCAGCTTACCTCGGTTAAATAAAAATTCAGCTCCCTTCTAGTTCCATATTCGTTGTACCAGCAGCAGTACCTCTGGCATTCTGGTTTGCCATTTGGGTGCTCTGGCATCCAGGCTGGCAGGCCAGTCTAATTCTTACTTGCTGTTCACCTGAAATAATCGACCAACCATCAAACTCTACCATTTCTGCCTTTCTCATAGATATTGGCGAAGCAATGGTCCCTTCATTCCAACTGAACCAGATCGTGAAGAAGGTTATCCCAGCCCACAATAGTCCTATCCTACTCAAAACTCCAAACCCATACCCCATAGTTGCCACGGCTATCAGGCCATGTCAGTAGGGTCTGACATCTCAACTTACAATGAGTTTGCTCCCCAAAGCCCTGTAGTTTCCCAGCTGTCGCCCTTCAAAGGTGCAATTCCCATGGAATCGGAACTGATCATCATCAAAAATGAGGAAGAGGCCGAGGAAGAGTCTATCCTGGCATCCCATAAATCGCGATGTTCTGTCCAATATCTCATGGCCTGGAAAGGGTATCCGGCCTACAAGAACAATTGGGGTAAGGCGCGCGATTGTGTGAATTGTATGAACCTGGTCAAAGCGTTCCACATATCCCACCCCGAAATTCTCTGTTTCCCCTAAAAACCTGTATCAGTAATGGCGATCAAGTTACCCAAGGAGCACAAGAATATGGCTCTATACAGTTTCCCAGTGGAGAGGCCTTTCTCTTGGAAAAAGGAAAGGGTAATGTAAGTCTTGGTGAACATCCTCTGGGCATTGATCGGGCCATCTTTCCATTACTGAGCAAGAAGGTACCAAAGAGGATGGCCATACCCCTCGTTACTCAGGGTGATCTTGCTCACATAGTAGATAAACGGTGGGTAACAGCCCTTCCACTTCAGATCCTGCTTCCAGTATCCACACTCTCCTCAACAGAACTGTTACAAGGAATCAGTGAACTCTGCGCTGAGATCACCAAAATGGAATTGATCGCAACTAATTTGATTGGCAATCAGCCTGATACTCAGATTTCAAATGGTCAAAAAGGTATGAAGACTGATCTATCAGCTGGAATGCCCAACGGTTGCAATTTGGTTAACATGATGATTGACAAAATCCCCCCCTCCCAAATCTGTCAGACATCACCCCCAATGGGCAGGTAATAGCATTGGACACCATCAACAATGTTTCAAAGCTTCCTGCTGGCAAATCGAGTGTTGCGCCTGATGCAATGCCACTGACCAAATGAATGGCCCAGCAACTGAGCACGGGCGGGTTGGGCGTCCTGAACCCATTTCCAACCAAATGGGTCTACCCATATGTGGGGTGGTCTTGGAGGATTCCTGCCATTCATTGGTCTAAGTACCATTGCATCAACCATTGGAAACATAGCCAAGCTTTGGTTCAGATGTTTGAGGTCAAACTGACCGCAATTCAGCCCACCACCAAATTTTGCGATGTCAGTACCCAGGGAACTAACCCGCCCATTTCCAAAATAATTTGCCACATAGGTTGAACTTGCGGAACTGATCCTAGCTTGTTTTCCCTCAAAATTGACGACTACCTAATCAGGCGCATTGCACTGAGAAAATTGTTGGTTGATTCTCCTTCCTTAAATTTTTCAATAAAAACAACTTCCCCAAATTCCCGTTTTTATCTGTTGAAAATCAGCTCTTTTCCAGTTCCATATTCATCATACCTGCAGCAGTGCCTCTGGCATTCTGGTTTGCCATTTGGGTGCTCTGGCATCCAGGCTGGCAGGCCAGTCTAATTCTTGCTTGCTGTTCACCTGACACTTTACCCTAGTAGAAGCCCCATTAATCCTGCCATAACCTTAGGTACACTCAACTTCAAAATGAAAATGTACAGGAGTTCATGAAATTACTGAAAATTTCTTAATGGATGAAACAGAAATGCAGAAATTTGGATGCTCATGTCAGTTTCTGTGATTCTGAGATTTTAAACTTGATAGCCTAAATTGATCAGAAGGAAATGTCCGTGCACTCATTTATTTCTGGATTGAGT